>JABFQM010000609.1:0-31956 GCA_022816865.1 Zelostemma sp. ZL-2020 | reverse complement strand
TAAATTCGTTAAAGTTTTCCAATTCATTCCCCTCCCCCCCCATTTCCCCCAAATAAGTGCAAAATGTGTGAATATTGCTTAGAACTATACTTTTAGGTTTAATATTAATTGGTCAGTAGATATTTTTAATTCCTATTTATTTTATTTAACGGAAAGTTAAATACCCATAAATGCGCAGCGATTATACAAATTTAGTAAATTTTTAATTATACCCTGGCGGTTTTAAGAATACTATACAAACACCGTAAAAGAACGTGCATTTTTTTAATGATTTTTCTACCTAATTAAAACTGAAAAATCACCCAAAAACGGACATATTGAAAAAGTTGACAAACTCTACCTATAAAATACAGTAATCCGAATTAATCATTAATTTTACGAAAATTGACACAAATAAAATACGAACAATTACGAAATATCTGGAGAATCGCACGAAAATCAACAAAATACTTCTTCAAAGTATTGAAAATTACAGAACACCGCGAAGAAATCCTGATAATAACAAAAAATACAAGAATTGCATACATTAAAATCGATCATTTTTACATTTGATATAATGTGCATACATTTGTTGCAAGGTTATGTTTGTCAACGACAGTGACGAACGTGGCCTTCATTTTCTTTGGACATTATTTTTGTAGAATTCAGTATCATTTCAGTAGAAAATAGACATTCTTTCGGTATAAAAATAGTATGGAAAATTCACGACTCTTTCCAAGTTTTCAGTATAATTTGGGTATTTGTTTGATACTTTATCGAACTTTTACCAAAATCCAAAAAATACTGGATGTCAAAACTGCTAGGGTAAATAAAGCCATATTTATCATTAAATAACACGGATTCGTACGCGTCATTATTTTGTTTGTATAAATCCTTGAACTCCAAAAAAACATGTCCGTTTACTTCGATTTTTCTAGATTCTGAATTTCATGTGCATCATAATATTTTTCAACTGCGTAATATGTATCATAAACTTTCGAAAATAAAACATATGAGGGTTTAAATGAGTGATCGTTATTGGATAATTGCTGAAGACATTAAGTAAAATAACACATAACTTCTCTAACTTATGGTGATATGTATTAAAACAACTAAAAATCTACACGTCCTTTTTTCAATTCAGATATGTTTTACATGTCCTGCAAAATTACAAGAATCAATTTACACTGATATAGCAAAGAGAAGATTCCAAAATAATTTGTACACGAAGAGAAGAACATAGCTCAATGAAGTGACGGTGATGAAAACATCATATTCGTTATGTTTACACGATACGAGTGGTTCAACATTGGAACCGTGTTACTCCGTTTACGTATACAATTTTGCTACGTATAATCATTCAAGCGTCGTTTATTATAGCATGCTGTATTAAGTTTGTAGTAACCGTTACTGTGACTTTAATATGGATATGCAAATAACTGCTATGCTTTTTTTACTTCAAAACTCATGTTTTTTCGTAAAAAATGAACTGATTTTTTTGCGCAGACGTAAGTTCTTATTGCATATTGACGAAGAAAAACATTCATGCACGGAATAAATAATGCATTGATTTGCGCAATTACCAAATGAAAGTAGATTGTTGATTTGATTATTTATAAATTATTTTCATAAAATTGTGTATATGGCCATTTATAAAATGCAGACAAGTTATTTAATTAAATTTTCTATTTTCTATTTTGTGACTCATAGATGCTGTTAACTATTTGAACGGTCACTGCAAGAACTAGCAATAGCTGTGATGAAACATTGGAACGGTTCCAATGTTCATCGCAACGGTTAATATGACACATAGGTCTCGTTGTTATTTTTTCGATTGATTCCTTATACGTTTATCGGTAACCTCACTTTGAGTAATCATTCTCAAACGGCCGGAGCGGCGACCACGGTACTATAAGTTTTATGGTAACCATAACTATGTTCTTCTCTCCCTACACAAAATCGAAAGAAGTACAAAAATGAGTTTGAAGAAAAGGAAAATCCGGCAATTATAGCTCGCCGTGCGCAGCTTCGAGTACAAGCATAAACCATGCAATAGTTTTCACCTGACGTTTTGTGTCAAGTCGCATGCAGAACGGCTTTTGAAATATCAGTGAGAGGGGAAAGCCAGACGAAAGCCTATAGTGACTTGTTTACGGAATCGTGCATCTTATTCAAATGCAGAAGCTCGAGTAAAAAGTCCAACGCTTCAACGGCGTATGTTGCAACGTAATAATATTATTTAAACGAAGATCGTAAACCTCGCATCTTCTTTTTCTTTCAAAGATCATTTCATCAACTCTCCCAGCAACGTCAAAGTAAAGTATAAATTTTCTTCTAATATTATTCGGTGCAGAATTGCAAAAGACCCACCTCACAAAGATCATCGCAAACATAAGTAAACATTAATAATCGAAAGCGTTGCACAATGAGGCAGAGCAAAGAAGGGCGAGCGTTCTTCGCAGGACAAGAATGCAGTGCCTTGCCAGGTCCTTTTGCGCGGACTAAGGTAACTTATTCTCTGTCTTTGTAGTGGTTTTTTGCCCGAGCGTAACCGCTGGATAGGGTTAAGTGGGTGCGACCCCAGGACGCTAAATAATATCGAGCTGTGCCATCTTACCGGCCATCTTGAAATATTACGCCCAACTTATTCCTATGTATGCATATATGTGGCCAAGTGTCGGTTCGCGCGTTGTTTCACTTCGACTTTGTTACAGTCACGTTTTTCGTATCAGAAGAATGATTTCGAACACAAAACTCTTTGAATTATTATCTTCCATTCTGAAGATAATTTTTTTGACATTATTTTACTCGTAAATTGAAATTCGCGCGACCGAAATAAGTTTTAAAATCTGGAATTGATGGTAATTTCAGGGATGTTTCTTATTGCCTGTCGAATTTGTCAATGCGAAGAGACGCTAAACGTTCTAAGTGAAGCGAGTCCTCTCCAAGCTAACTCATTGACAATAAGGATTTTCGAACGCTAAATGTCCTTGGGCAATGTCAAAAGTTCATACGTTCGTAGTGAATCAGATTTGGCTTTTATGAAACTCGCAATCCGAAGAGAACGGAACGAGCGACAAGCGCGGGTTACGACGCGTTCGTTTTTCTAATGACGAGCAATTAGAAGGACTGCAATAAAAGTGCCATTCGAAACGCCCGTTTCGCGGCGTTAGTAATAAAGAGGGAGGTTTATAACCAGCCAGTGGAAACCCTCTCACCTAAAAATACACTTGAGCCAACATTAAATTTGTTCTCGCTTCTTCTCCAACAATCCTAAGCGACGCTGACTTTTTACTTTCGTTAATTAAGGATAATTGCTCAAATTTATTATGTCGTCACAATCGCGCAACGGAACATCATCTCCGTACGGGACCAGAATTCGTGCTGTGAGGATACGAAATCGAGGAAATTTCTTCTTCCGGTGAGAGCTGGGTGGTACGCTTGTTCGCCACGGGTACTTTCCAATGATGGTCTTTTCGACAAAAAAAGAGTAACATGATCACCTGGTCTTAATGATTGGAACTGTAGAATTGTTCTTGCTCGCTGGAGTTCAATTAACTTTTTCGATTTCTTTAAAAGAGTCGGTGAGAAAAATGCATGGAAAGGTAATTAAAAGCATTATAAATAATCGAAGCATTACTTTTCAAAATTTGCCAATAGTTTCTGGGTATTTTCGGTACAGTACTGAAAATGTGGGGAGACTTGTGAAAATTTCATGAAATTTTTAATTCGTCGCTGACAAACCGTAATAACTCAAAACTGCCAGGGTAAGAACGGGTTTCTCGAAATGTCTTAATTTCAAGCATTTCGTATCTAATTAATCGGTCATAGAAATAACGAAACTAGGCGTATGAAATCACGAACATCGTGTCAAAAAGCTTCGTTCGTGAGTTTTCGATCAATCAGAAATGAAACCATTCGATCGATTCAAAGAAAACAACTAAGAGAGACTATCGTATCCATCTTTCCTGTTGAAAAATGCTAATCGAGTCAAACAATGTCCGAAAAGCAACAATAAACCTCGTCGAAATCCGAAGAATTGACGAAAGCCATTCTTCATAAGTGTAAGAAACAGCGCCAGTGACGTCGGGAGCAGCTGGTACACCTGTAACTCTTCGGCGCGAGGTATCAGTTGCTGATCGATTCAACCCGTGGGTGGTCCCGACTCCGGTACGTGCTGTAACCTTACTCTGGCTCAGCCTACCCGGTGTCTCGAAGTGTCTCGAATCGAATCTCAGCGCTTCTTGACAGAAGGAAAAATTCGATTGTGCATTATTCTCGCCAGGTCGTACTGACATGACAGCGTCGATGGTCAGAGTATTACGAATACGAACTCACGATGAAGAATCGCTATAGGGTTAGGAGACAGAGGAATTCGTAAAACGCGACGTGAATTAGGTTTCGAGAAACAACGTACGTAGGTGTTATGAGGAATCGATGTCTTTAACGAAGGTCCAGATAGTGTAACACCCGGTACGTCAAGCAGTACCCTGTACCGTGTAAGATACGGTGTAAAGGACCCAGAGACAAATGACGTACAGGAGTGGTAACCAACAGCCTTCTGGTGATATTGGATCTGCCTTACAACGTCCGGGTGTATCAGTTAGGGATCACTCTTGACCCTGCTTGTAAGTATTTACGTAGGAGATTGTGGTACCATTGGAGTCAAAGAAAATAGATTGAACTCGCGTGTAGAGAATTCTGAAGTTTATCGATGTGGAAGAATTTTTGAAATTATATCGCAAACAGTGTACCGGAATCCAATTTTTTCCCTGTCTTTATCCTGAAACTCTATTTCGAGTTCCTAAAGAGTGAACTCTTCCTAAAGATTTTGCAACTAAGGAATCCTTCCTTAAGACTTTCTGAAAATAGACTAAACTATACGAAGAATTTTGGAGTTTATCAATATGAAAGTATTTTTGAATAGATATACCAAATAATCAACCGAAATCCAATTTCTTTTACAGTAAATTTTGTCAGTGAAAATCGGCTGTCAAGGGTTCAATTCGTCTCGGCATTCACGCACTCAAGCAATCACAGTCTTCTTCTGTTCCAGCTTCTTCTATTCTTTCTGTTTCGGTTACTTTCTTCGACTCAATATCTACGTGACGAGGAGACAACGAGACTCGTCTCTCACGGTCTAGTGGACATGTCCAACGGTGATACGCGTATAAGATACGATGAGACTGTGACACTCGGCTCGTAATTTCAAGTATATTATGTTGCTGTGCCGAATACACGAGGCTGGAATTTATTGGTGTGGACTGTGACTCTTTCGAGAATCGCTGTACTCGTGACAAATATTATTTATCAACGCACGGTAGGCTAAATCGCGATCAAATATAATTTTTGAGCCAATTTTAAGGTACAATGAATTAGTGCATTTTCAAACACTTTTTCGAAACATTCAAAGATTATTGTGAAGTGAGGTAATTCTAAATTGAGGAGTTCCATTTGAAATTTTAAGCTCAAATATTCGAAAAAGACTGATTTCACCTTGGTTGGAATTTAAAATCTGACAAGGCACAAAAATTGACAGTCGATTCAAACTTTAAGGTAATTTTAAGGTATTCAGTAACCGAACAAAAATTACTTCAACACCCGCATATTCCTGTATTTTTGAAAATACTTGAACCAATTATGCTAATTTGAAATTCGAGTCCTTCACTCAAAATTATAATATCAAACTTGGTAAAAGGTTTGAAATTTATCTTGGGTCATGTTTATTCAATTAAATTAATGTAAAAAAACAACTTAACTTGAAACAACTTAAAATAACTATGTTACAAAGACAACGCGCAGCTGCCTGTACAGATGTAGCTAACTTTTCGAGTATTAGTCGTTTTGCTAACGTGCACGTATTAAAATGTCAAATACAAATAAATTCGAATAAAAATTGGAAAGTAAATTTTTCGGCGATTGTTCGAACGTAAGTGAAACCTCTTTAGTCCAAATGTCTCCGGGAAATCTTGGAATAAGATAGTTCCGTTGGAGGGGAATGAAATAAAAGCATTCTTCGGCGTACTCGAGCGTCACGTAACTCCCGGCCAATTGAGAGAACTCGCGAGCCACGTTAGTCTTGCCTTTATCGCGGTACAACCGTATATTACGTAATGTCATTGGTGGTGCGGTTGATCACGTAGCGCTGTTCACGATACGCCACATCTCTCACCTTTTCTCTTCCTTCCCTCGCTCTAATGTGCGTTGTTAAGTTTCCATCTCGAATTTAGAACAACCTATAATCCTCCATTTGTAAAATCGTCCAACAATTTTTTGCCTACGTGACGTTGTTGCCGCGGTATCGTTTCGAATTTCTGCACCGTTCCCTCCGGAAATGGCTAAAATAATTATCGAAATATTCAATGATCTTGGAAGATAAGCCGGGAATTAATACTCAACGAGAGTGGCCGTCGAGAATAATTGATCTCCATTCAACCTTTTACTCGTTCGTTTTCCTGGAATATCGGTGGACGCAAAGGGCAGTGATTAGTCAGGCTTAGTGTTTTCCCGGGGCTCATCTTGAAACAAATCGAAGCCTCTTCTCTCCAGAAGGATTACGATTTGTTTGCATTAGAATAAAGTTAAGTTAATCTAGGAAAGGAGCAGAGAATCTACCGAGAAATCCCGGAGTCGGCTGAAACGGCAAAAGGAGATGATTCCTTTGGGAGCGCGATCGCGATCCCAATCACATTCGAAGCTGCAAACCCGACACCGCGAAATGATTCCGCTCGGTCACATAGCAGTCCTCCCATCGACCATTCGCATGTTAATATCCGGTTATACGTTAAGTATGGAGGCGTACGACCAGTTTGCATGGAAACTAAGGCATTACCGTGGACCACCGGAGTCGAGCCACTCGTTAAACGGCCCTCTTTGCCGACACCTTGGGAAGATCGTGATTCTCCCGATAGTTCCTCTCATCGTTTCACCCTGCGTCGGACTTATTCCCTCGACATAAGATCGCTAATTTCGTTTCCACGCGGTTATCCGGATTATTCCAAAGTATACACTGAAATATAACAAGGCTTTGCATACCTCGCGTCCTGACAAAAACCACCCCGTTATTATTATTTACAACTTTTCGATATTGATTACGCGTTTTTATCTTCACGAATCGAGCAACTTGGCGCAATTGGAATTCCCAAATCTTTTCGAGTCTTTCGGAAACATTAGCGGAAAATATTTGATAACATTTTTAATCAGCGTCGTTACTTCTAGATATGATCGTCGTAAAGTAAATTGCCGGTGTGCCTGGTGCGTGGGAGTAAATTACGAGAATAAATAAAGCGCAAACGAGCATGAGGAGAACTTTGAACCTCTTTCAGTCTAGGATTCTAAGTGTGGGCGCCTCGAAGTTTAGAACGAGAAAATCCGCCAATACGGGAAAGGTCAGGAGTGTGAAGTTTCAATCCTTTATTTTATCTCGGATGAAATTTCGGAACTCTCGCGTCTTAATATTTGAAGAACTTCTTTGTAATTGATTTTTTAGCGGGCCAATTTGAAATTCTCTCGTCTATTCTTCTCGCTCCTTTCAACTTTTTCAAACATTTCTCGGACGAACCGTTCATATAGCTATCCCGAACAAAAGACGCCGGTTTGGTATTACCTCGAGATATCTCCGAGTTGCTTCGCGAATTTTCATGCAAATACTAGTGGTAATTTCCGCAGCTCCTATTGAAAAGGAGATGAGACGTGACTATGTGTTAAGGGGCGCTAAGGAGGGCGTGTCGCTGGCCATTTAAAAAATGTTCAATGCATCGTTCGCTCTAAGTGACGATGGTATTCATGGTGGTCCCTCGCTAATTTCCCTTCATATAAAGTCGCACTGAATTCGAATAAATAACGGACCGTCCGGTTGGCTCGTACAATCATTACGACTCGTCTATTTTAAGGCAAACTTGTGGACTTTGCTTGAATGCTTTACACCGGGAACTGAAAAACAGTGGCATCAAAACCTCAAACCTTTTCAATAACCTTAAAAAAAATACCGTAAGGTCAAAATTACAAGTGTATCGTCGTTTCAAACTATCGTAGACCGAACGGGAACTTGAACTCGGTGATCATTTTATACATAATATCAGAAAATGCTATTCACGTGTGGTCTTTGAGCAGCGGAACAAGGTTACAGATGAACAAGTGATCGCCTTTGAAACCCTCGGGTCAAGGGGCGCTGTCTTACACTATTAGGACGTTATGATGTCGTAATGCCCATGGGTGTAGGGAGTAATATCTCTATTAATAATGTTATTGCCAGACACGAAGCCTCACATACTCGATCATTAGAGCCGAGGCCCGATCTCGATTACGGGCCCTCTCATGTGGGCCTCGCGTATGCTCATTTTACGTGAGTTCGTAGCATGCAATTTGACCTAGAACCCCTCTCTATGTTAATTTCATCGTGTTCCATCATTATTATTTTAATCTAATTTGCGGCGTCTCTAATCCTGATGCAAGAAATAATTACATTGCATTCCAAGCATCATATGAAATAGAAAGAAATATAGCATCCATCGCGTCACCTTCCGTCCTTCGAGATTAGTTCAAAGGCCACTTCGAGAACCTTGCAATTTTTTCTAACCCGATGATGTTTCTTTGACTTCAGGTATTTGATATTTATCGTCCTTGCCGTTTTGAAAAAAAAAACCGATGATTCTCGGAGAATGTTTTATATATGTCAAGTTGTGTCGCACCAATTGATAGAGGGAAGAAAGCGTGATAAAAATTAGAGAACGTGGAAGAAGGAGACGCGAGGCTAATAAGAAGAAACAGAAAAAAAAAGAGATAGGGTTGAGAAGACCCCCACGGCGCGGCCTTTCTTTCTTCGTTTGAAATTAATAGCCGGGTTGGAAGGACTTTAATTGCCGCAATTCGCGCTAAGAGAAGGAAATTTTCGCAACTCCCTCGGCAAGAATTATGGATTTAAGAGTTTTGCGAGTATTTACAACTAGATTCATTTCAGATGTTTTTCTTATCTTCGGGGAAGAAATTAACGAGAATAAACGTCGTTTGGAGTTGTGAAACCGGTGGAATTTATTACATTGGAACTGGGCATTCTTCCGTCGTTCCGTCCGCAGTTTCCTTATAACCTAATCTTACCTACGTGAACCTAACCTTAACTCAGCAAACCTATTCCAAGCAAATTTTTTATAAACCTAACAACAATGATTGCTAATGAGTGGAGTTTTTTCAAATCGAAAAACCAATAAAACCAGAGCCAGCAACATTTGCGGTCCCATATATCTAGTAAAACGTAAAAGGAAAGTGGGAGGATGAACTCTGGAATATACGAAGCATTGGGGCTTCGATAGATTTCGATCTCCATCGTCTAGGTCGGTCGTATATTTAAAGACAAGGTAAAGCGACCTCCTGTCGGGAGTTCGTAGGACATTTTCTCGAGTTTACGAGGTTCTCTTGTAATATGGACGACGAATAGCTAAATGTGGTATCGGTAATGCTTGTTGGGAGCTAAAAGGGACAACGACAAGGTGCTTTTCTTATTTTTCATAACCGCGGGCGTCCGTGAATCTCGACTGAGGACGACGGGACGGTGGAATACATTGGATGGGTTGGGTCAGGCAGATGGAGACAGGTGGTGCCGCGGTTTTTGAATTATCGAGTTGTTCTTCACAACAGGCTTCAGAGGAGATATATAAAAATGATAATAGTCATTGTAACATGGGGCTACGAGAAAGGTGAAAAAATCCACTTTTTTCGGGATGTAGAACTGGAATGATAGAATTATAGCTCTCGGGAAAGATTTTTTGATTGAGGTGGCCACAAAAGATCAGCGTTATAAAAGAAGAAATGAAAACATTTCGTTCTGATGATACTTTGATAAAGAAAAACTTTGTATTTACATTATATCGTGGTCTATGAAAGTTGATTAAACGATTATTTGCCTGGAATTTATTCATTGTACTAAATAAAAAGTAGAAAAGACGCTATGCGTATTAAGTACCGGGGAATCTCACCTCGAGAGTATGGTCGTTAATCATGATGAAGGCGATGTGAGCATCGATATTTAGAGCCACCTCCTCTTCTTCGTAGTTTGATTGTGACCGGGCAAATGCGACGAAAATTGGCTTATTAAAATAATAATTATGGGATATGCTCTAACCATTGTCGAACGTGTCAAAGGTTAAAAAGCAGTCACTGTAACTTAGCAGCAAGACTTACGATCGACAGCATATACTCTTGCAAGTTATAAAAATGCATTTCTTTTCACTAATATTTGAATGACATTGGCTTTCGTATTTTCCCTGGCGGTTTTGACATTTCGATATTTTTGGGGGGATTGGTAAAATTTTGATAAAATACCGAAAAAATATTCAAATTTCATACCAAAATAATGCCCAATGCAAATTGAGATGGCCATTGTTGTTGAGAAACATAACCTCGCGGACAAATTTATTAATAAATTGTTCAAATGTTTTGTAATTGTTCGTATTTTTGCGATTTTCTATAATTTTTAAAAACTTTCATCCAGTGTTCAAGATTGCAGAATTTTAATACTCAATATATTCATCAAATATTTGAGTATGAAAAATTACATTCATTTACAAACTTTCGTAAAATTTGAATTGTTTCTTCTCCAAAAGTTCATGAAGAAAAATAGAAAACTGAATCGCTCGAATAAACATTCCTTGTTATTATTATTTTGATTTTCTTATTTTATGGGCGTGCCAGCTTTTTGGCTATTTTTGTTTATGGGTAATTTTTCAGTGTAAATTCTTTAGCGAAAATTCGCAAGTACTGTAATATTACGGTACATTTCCTATCTTCACCTAAAAATACTAAAAAATAACCTTAATTTTATAACATTTTTTTGGTATTCTCAAAATCACGTGGATAAACTTAAATTTGTACTATTTGCTAAATCTCGAATTTCTTGAATCCCTCGATCGTATCTTGGGGTTGAATCTGAGCATCGTACGTCCGGGCAAAATATGGCAAGATAATCTTCAACCGGCGTTTCAATGTAACACTCAAATACAGTTATCCTCACGTGAAGAACATCCTAAGAACAATTGCCGAGCGTGTTAAAAAATTTTTCAACGGGGTTCGAAGTATGATGGTGATGATAGCGTTGATTTGAAATGCGATATATCAATATTATCTCTTAAACATCGCAAACTGGTTTTTAATGAATAGAAAACGGTGAAAAAAATATGCTGCCAGTTACGTAAAACGTGAAAGAAATTTTCATTGCATTTCTACAACTACGACGCGTATTTCCAAATCGTAAAAGTATTATAAAAGCCTGAGCGAGCCTGTAAACTTATCAAGACAGAAAGCGCAATTAAATATCGTTGGTCTGCAATTTCAGCTTCTCGTCTCCGTTTTTTATTGAGCGTTTGATTCTAGATTTCCAAAATAGAATAGAAATTTTTCACTCACACTCATACAATACATTGAATTGAAATTCGATTACGTAACTCAATTTCGACTAGAAAATTCTTCAGGTGATTCAATTGATTCCTTTCATCAATCATCATCGCAATAATTTAACTTTTGTAACATCTATACTATCACCAACTTTTCCATTTCATTTAGGCACGTATCATCCTGTCGATGCTCAATGAAAAATGAATTAATGATCGTATAAAACCCAGAAAAGATTAGACCCACCCGCGTAGGACGCGATCGATTAACAAAGTCCTGATAAATCAGTGGAGTCATACACTATCAAGGCATAAATGATGATATGATCGGTTTCATAATCCTCATCGTGGGAGAGTAATTAAGATCTTAATTAGGTATTCACTGCGGCGAGTCATACACGCCGGGGCAATGCATTTTTTTCCGTCCCCGCAAGAATTAAGAATGCAAATTTCACTATAAAATTATTGTGCCAAAGCAATAGATTTATTTTCAATCGTTTTTTTTAATCTTTCGAAATATCATCGAATGGAAAACCCAACGCGCACGCGTTGTGATAAAGAAAAGAAATTTCCTGACGTTGTTAACAACGGCAATAAATCCTGCGCCAAAGCTTTCTGCTTTTCTTTACGACACGAAGACACTGATGTGATTCTCAATTGGCGATAATCGAGTGATGCGAGGAGTCGTTAATTATTGTTTGTTTCTGTCCTCGCCGCGCTGCGGGTCGTACAATTGACCCGCGATGGTAACGACCTATTTCCACAGCAGGTGTTTAGTGTCGTTACAATAAACAACGGCCACGGAATTTTACAGCGAGGGACAACAGTTTACCAAGGTATCGATGAGATCGGATGAAAGATTAGGATTACGCCTAATGAAACCCAAAAACCGTTACCCTTCCATTGTCGCTTAGAAGCAGACATTTTAGAAAGAATTTGCGCTTTTGGAACACTTTGCGTTACGAATAATAGAAGTCACCGGTTCTTAAGTTTCGTCAACTGTAGGTACAGATAATTTCAACAATCACTCGATCGTAGAAACGAATCTATGGAACGATGATGCGTACGGCGCTGTTTCGTTACCTTAGCTGACCTCTCCGATCTGGCATCGGTTCAACTCGACAGTGCGACGCGAAGTCACGTGGTCGACATAAACGTGACGCGCCGTGAAATACCCTCCTAATGGACGAGTAGGATGCGTTCACGCATGCGGCCACCGCTGACTCCGACATCGAAGCGCAACGCGAAAAAGAGAAAGACGCAGGGGACATACCGATAAGAACGACGTTAACCGCATCTTTTCTTTCGCTTCTCCGGCTTTCATTTTTATTCTTTCGGCTTACAAAAAGTCGTACCCCAGTCTTCTTCATTACTTTGCTAATGCAATTATTATTATCCTATGTATGTACCGACATTACCGTAGCAAGAAACGATACGTTCGGGCTAAAAATGTCCTTTCAATTAGCAACAGATAACGGGGAATTCCAGGCGGTTACGACGATCAATTTCGTGATTGGTTACCGGCGAACAATGAGGTGTGCGTTATTACAGTTTAGCATGCATTTACAACAGAATATTAATTAATGTAATGTGTAAAAGCAAAATAGACTCGTTCCAATTGCAAACAATTTTATCTCTCCCGGCTACTGCCTTTTGCGAAGTACTCCGGAGCGCAGTTCGTTTCGAATAAGGGCAATATGTCGTCCCATAGGCGGATCGTAGTTTATTCAACCCGCTGCCGTCATGAATCTGCGTCGCATCTGTTCGAGCAAGCGAACGATTGCACTCGGAATATCGTTCCGCCGATCTTTGAACGATTTGTCAGCGCTCGGCCAGCCATGTACCACCTTATCAAATATATATCGAACACTGCTCTTTCGTGTATTCGTCGTTGGGCCTTGGGCCCGCGTGTTCTACCCCGGACAAGAGCGTTATTCGCAAAAATTGTCCGCTTTTGCATTCAATCAAAACTCGTCCTTATTTTTCGATGGGAAAAAAAATGCCATAAAATATAATGAGAAGAAACCTAAAGAGTTTCGAAAAAGCGGAAAAATCGGAAAAATGGAATTTTCCGAAGAAATGCATTGAATTTTCCACTCTGTCGTATAGTGAAAAACATAAATCCAGAAGGAAGAGTATAGATTCTTAATCCGGCATTAGAATCTTCGCTTGACTCTTCGCAATAATGACTAAACGGAAAGAGACGGAGGGAGGTAATGCGAAAGAGAAAGGGACAGACTAATCTCGATTAAGAGAAGAGCCGTGCGTGCACTCGCGCATCGAGGCCAGCTATCCAATTGCTGCGGTGCAATCTCGATAAGAGCGACGCCAAGCTGCACCGCCTTCTAAATACTGGTAATGGCGCTTAATATATCGCCGGTAGATAACGATCGTCAGGGGATTGCGGCGGTACACACGCGCCCGTAGACTTTTACCTGCTTTGCCTGGTTTATCTCGCCAGCAGGGCTGGCTTCAGCGCGAGAACTCTTCGCACTATGCAGCCTCTGCCTTGTCATCTTCGACGGATCGATTCTCGCTGACCAATCTACAGCATCTCACTGGAGGCCAACTCCTTTTGATAAAAGAAGACATGGACTGGGAGACTCGCTACACTGATAACTCCGGGGAATCGGAGGATCTGCCTTCCGCTGTCTCGTAAATTACGTTTTAGTGGGATAATGACAAAGAAATACGCTTCCAAAGTGAACGCCGTGAGCCTTCGGAAATTTTCATTATTGCGCTAAATGTTTTACTACTCCTGGACGTACTAATTTCTACTTTATCGGATTTAGAAATAATACGGCGTTTAAGATATTTATGTATACGAAGAGTCGTTAATTCCGAGGCCGTAAAAGAACGCAACCGATGCGTTATGATTTTTCAACGGAACATTGTTGTCGGAAAAAGTTGAAAAAAACTGCAATGTTGAATGAGAGATGTTGAAACTCCTCTTTCGGAGGAAAAGAGAGGAATGAGGAAAACGTCGAAGGAGAAGAAGAAGAAGGAAGAGTCGTCACGAGGTCAAAAGGCTGCTGGGGACCTGAGTTGACGGATAAACATAATGATTTAATGACCATTTCGTATATGAACGACACAAAATTCTATGATCACGGGGGCCTTTAATGACACGGCACTTGCCACGAGGCTGCAATTATTTCGCGGCACGTTGGACTCGGGTGACGTCACTGCCGTATCTTCTCACGACCTATGACCACTCAGTCCTCGGGAAGAAAGTACACTCCCTATCTTTTCATTCATTTATTATCTATATGAAATTTAACCCTTTGAAACCGATAAAAATTCGGTGCGATTTCTTACCGATATTCCGTTAGCACTTCCCTTTAAACCTAACCTAAGCTAATTAAACCAACTTTTTTTACTAATCCAATAACGATTGTTGCTGAGGACCAAGTGTTGAAAAAAAAAAATTTAACGATAGCCAACACCAACGAAATGGCACATAGTGAGAGATGAAGAAGCGGCAACAGCAGCTTCATGCATGACTTCACTTTACTGTCACGATCTTTTGGCGTGTTGTGCGTTACGGTTGTAAGTAGTCTTTAAGGCGTTCCTCGTCCGTAGTCAGGTGCGAGAATACGCCAGGGAGATCATATAAATACTAGGTTATGCGTGCAAGATCATGAGGATTTCAAGCATTTCCTTTCTTATTTATTATTTTCTCCCTCCTCGTACATTTTGCTCTTTATTCTTTCTTCATTTATTATCAGCGTAAGTGTGCAGTTTAAATTTTTTCTTGCGAAATCAAAAGATAAATAAGTTTAAACGGTCGAAAAAAAAACACGTTAAAACAGCCAGAACGCTGAAATCCATGATATTTTTTGTTTTGCGCTCATTGCTTTTTTTTCGATCTCGATGATGAATTGGTTTTCAGTTTTTGCCTTAATTCATAATATTTATATAAGAGATTAATCCATGGATGCAGTTCAAACATATGGCTTTTTTATACAAAAAAATGATATGGTTTAAAAACTTGGGGAAAAAAAAGTTTTAATATGACTGTGATAAATTGAATATCCTGGAATTATTCATCACGGAGACATTAAGGATAAGGCGAAAAAACCCAACTTAGAATTACGCTTACGACCAAGAGATTGGAATAAGGATTAAGGTTGCTTTTATAAATTAGCCTCATTAGTGTCGACACTCATCTCTATCTTATATTCGACTCGGTTGTCCAAATAGCAGGAACGAAGTTGAGTCGATATGCAAATCGGGTTCGAAGATCGGTGCTATTTCATCGCCTTTTAACGACCTCGATTTTTCATTCCACATTTCGCTGATAATCGGACACATCAATCCACGTAAATTATAACGTTCCACAAAACCCATCGACATTTTCGCACTGAAATATATGTAGCAGCATTTTGATTGGGGCCCCAAGAAAATTAGACTTTTATTGGTATTTGAATGTTAGAAGAATCATGGAACGAATAAAAATTAATTCGAGCTACCCTAACGATACGTCGAGAAATGCTCAAAGTTTTCGCATAACGTCTGTCCGTGTTTGTAGGCACGTGGAAAATGTTTTCCGTTTAGTCGGTGATTTACGACTGAAACGTGTTTCAAGAGGTGTTGATCGCATAATTGAGCCCATAATCGATCCCTGTCGCCGTCGATCGCTCGTCGATACGGTAATCATGGGGTGGAATCTACCTGGCCACCCGCGATCATATCGATAATGGTGTTTCCGCGAGAAAGACTTCATCCTCTACGCCTTCGTGCAACTTTTCTGCAGTCGCCCAGAAATGCGAAATTTACGAGAGTATGTATCTTTTTGAATTTCTCGAAGCGAGCTTTTCATACCAAAAGAGTGAAGATTGCGTTAATTTTATTCTTAAAAAGTGAGATGCCATTGTAGAGATCTGAAAAGTAAACTCTTTCTCAAGAGTTATTATAGAATCCCTGAAATGTGAAGTGAGTAGTCCGGTATCTCGAAATTTCGAATAATATGACTTCTTTAGAGCATGACTCAAGTGCTGGAATGGTACTCTATGGTACTCTACGGCGCCAGCTTCGAAAAAATGATCTCTCACTAAATTTTGTAGAGTCCATAAAGAGCGAAGAATTCCTCCCCGAAGAATTCCTAAAAAGTGCATTTTCCAGAATTTCAAAGTAAGATGCAAACTAAAACTAACTAACGTTAATCCACGTTACCCAACTTATGGAATTTCCAAGCATCCATTCAAATTTCAAAGTAGTAAACACTCCTAAATTCAATTAAAACTTTTTCCGAACCATAGAATCGAACCCTATAATAAATCGACTTCCCGAAACTATGTGCTACATTTTTGGGGATCTACATTTTAATGTGGTCCATAAAAGTGTGAATTTAAGTTGGCCCGAGTCAAGGGGGATTCCTGAATCAGAAAGGTTATCTTCCACGGCCTTCCGACGTATATATGGCGCGAACGTGAAAGGCACGAAGCGAGATAGAGCGAGAGAGTGAGAGAAAAAATGTATTTGGACCACCCGAGCCTACGATCCTCGACGCGAATTTATATACGTGCACTGGGGCTGCCATCGCCGCCGTAACTCAGGCTAGAACAACCAAGTGTATGTTCCAGGTAGCGGTAAATTAGTGGCAGTGGCCACAAAGTCGTTTTTAGAAAGGAGACAAAAAACGCGAGGGAACGAGATAGGAAAGGAGAAGAATAGGAAGACGAGAAGCAAAAAAGGAAGGAAAAGTTTGATATCGCCGAGAGCATAGGAGCCACGGACTCCCCGTTGGCTGCTGATTAAAATTACTCTTTTCTCCGTATCCTTTTTCTCCCTCTCGTTTCGAGATCACTAGATCCACGGCAAATTTATGAAAATGTTTCGGTTATTGTTCAAATGAACTGCAGGCGTGCCTCGGTAGAGATCATCCGCGGATAAGCAGTTCCTTGTAAATTTAACCTTAGAAAGTATGCTTTTTGTGGAAGGGAGGCAGCAGCGTGAGGGCGGAGATCCCCTGCGGCGGAGTCACATCGTGAAAGTGTCATTGCTCATGAGAAAGAGGCGATTAAATCACAATTATAATTAACGTCATTTTTCAAAGCACTCCGCATAAAAAGAAGGCTTCATTTTTTTCTCAGCCAACATTAAGTATCCTTGGATTTCGTTCTCCTGCCCATCAACGATTTTCATAACTTTGATGAATAACCGATTCTTTTAGCGAACGAACATTCCTCGGCTTAGGCATTAATCCTCGTGGGACCGTACTCGAGCTTTTGATTAATAAACGAGCTGCGTTTATGGGGTTGTGGCGCGGCCCAACTACTGCAGGAGGGGAGCGATTCATAAATTTTCCAGTTTACCCACTTTCAGAAACCGTAGCGCGTGTCTCATTAGTCCCTAAGCCTCGCTTAAGAAGGAATTAAATACAGCGTCTTAGGGATGGGTGTCGACTTCGTAGAGACCCCATGCCGCGATACTTGTTATAATGAAGCTCTGCAACACCGTCGTTTACTCGTACATACGCAAACCCCGAGTAGCGATGCACGTGAATCTTGCCTAGTTTCTACTCAACTTGAAGATCCTAAGAAGTAAATTCTTCATTCGCTTATGGATGTTGGAATTACGAGACGATTGACAAATCGTCGAAAATTCCTTTCAACTTTTATTTTTTCGAATCTTCGTACAATTTTATTCGACAAATCGTCCGAGGAGTGAGAGAAGGGGAGGAGCAATGATAAGAAAATTACGAAAAAATTGTACGTAGTAGCGTGCGCCGTTCACGCGTCGAAGAATTCGAGAAAAGCCATCGCGTACTTTTAGTGCTTCTGTCAATATCATTGTCAGTGTTGAATAGCGATGTTCTCGAGTAAATCACGAGACCCCAGCGGCGGCTTTCCGTAGCAGCGGGGTACTCCAACTGCGGTATAAATGTATAAATACCGGCCACAAATCTGCCAGACGGGTAATTTATAAATTTCACGCCGATCTCATAAATGCTTTTCTGATTTAGCGCATTTAAATTATCGCTAAACCACTTACAACTGGCCAGCAGCACAAGAGCCCTTCTGGCGTGGCCTAAATCAAAAGGGATTCCTTTTCAGAGTCGAAGCGTGAAAGGACGATACAGTTTGACGACCGTCTCAAGAAGATTACGCAAGATTTCCTTCTGAAACGATAACCAATAACTTATCGAAGCCTGCAATTCTTCATGCTAAAATTGAAATAACTCTCTCGGAGAATGACAGACGGTCCGCGATCCGCGACTCAGCTTCGTTCGATTTGCCGATGATAATTGAAAATTATTTGGTAATACGTTTGATAGATGACGAGCCGTTAAAACGCGCATACATCATCACATTATACTTGTTTTTCCCTGCTTCCTTCCTTTCTTTACCCACAGTCTTTGCGGTCTTTCTCGCCTACCCTCCCACTAGTTCCACGCGGCCCGTCTTTACGGGGTCAGGTCGGCCAATAAATCCAATATGCCATGGTTCGTCCCGCGAGAGAGCAACGCTTTTACAATTCATGAATTTATTATGGGCACCGTGTGCGCGTGAGGAGTCCCTGCTATTGATTTATCGTTACACTCCTTGTTTGAGTCACTTCTTGCCGCGTGCTAGGAAATTCTTCCGCGTAAGAAATAATGTGTAATTAACAGTATCGGATTATGTTTGCTCATCCCTTTGGAACTATTCCTAAAGACTTTAGAGTCAACTCTGTCGTCTTTGGGAATAAATTCTTCCGCGGAAGGAATTAAGTGTAATCAAAAATGTTTGTACTTTGTGTAATTTGTGGTACTAATAATTATTCACTTCTTTGACCTGTACCCGGAGCAATGCCGGAGGTGAGTAATTGAACTCGGGTTATCTCTACCATTTATGAGCTTTCGGTACTATACATCAAGAAACCCTTGTCTAAAAATTTAAAAATCATCTTTCAATTGATTTTTATCCCTCGTTCGCGTTCCGTATTCCATATATATTGAATAACACAAATTGACACAAATTGAATTACATCCACGAATTCCCCGGGATATTGAGTAAGGGAAGCAACAGGTGTCAGGGAGTTGACCCTGGACCCGATGAATTTTTCGAATCGAAGAGAGAGAGCAAGGGGCAAATGGGGTGAGGCGAGCGCGAGATCATTTCGCGTTCTGATACGTTAGCGATGGAGGAATCCCGCGCAGCAGTTCATTAATCAAGCAACGCCCGCAGTCGGAATGCCTTCGTATTTCGAGTGTTGCAGTCAGTCCATTTATCACCTGCGGAAACGTATTTGCAGGCAGTTGCTGCGCGTCTGCCTCGCTAACAAGTGGATGCGCTGTCCCCGCGAATGATGTAGCACCGGCTAGCTGTGGACCCCCTATAGCGACTGACACCTATGACCTTCTAGCTCGAACCCCCTTGCAATCGAATGCTTTTGGGAAAATCAACTTCGCGCTTAAGATAAGTCACACCCTGCTTATAACCACGACGCAACGGCGCGCTGAACTACATCGCGATTTTCGCGTTACCCCTACAAGATTCGCTACAGCATCGGGAGACTAATGATCATAACTTAGCGCCGTTTTTTTTTCTTGCGGGATTGATCAAAGGCTGTATTATTCAGTAGAATTTATCAATTTACGTCGACTCCGCTGACTGGTTTCGAATTAGAATGTGGTTTTGCAGAATCTGTGTGAAAGCGTCGTCCCAGCGTTAGTTAGGCAGGTTCAGAAGATGCCTTCGGGTGATTCGAGGTGTGCCCGCGATATTTCGAGAAGCTGAACTGGATCCTTTCGCAAAAGGTTACCCGCTCCGTGCAAACTATTATTCACATCACTGATGAAGAGCATTGCGTAGTTCACGTTCACATTTCTAATGGCATCCTATTAATTGCCATTGTCGTCTTCATTTAAGTATCGCGATTCATCTCGCTTTATCCATATTCATTTGAATAATTAATTGTGATTGAAAATAATGGAAAATATGGTTAATGAGATAATGCAAATAAAGAAAATGAATAATTAACGAAGGACTCGGTGATTTAATAAATGAAAGATTAATCCAAAACATATCAAAAGCCAGTGCAATTCTATTGAAAATAGAATGATTTACGATTTCCATTCTTCTTCTACAAATCGTCTTCTATCGTTTCTCTTTCACCAAGACAATTCATCTTGAATTCAGAATTCCTAGATTGTGTCCGAACGTGTAGGAACACGAAAGGTCTTGTTTCGCGGAAAATAAATCGTCGCTGAAAATGGCATGAAGGCGACATTCATTTTTTTATGAAAAATGTCGCGAAAATGTCTGTTCGTATCACGACACTAAAGACTGAAAACTATTATGTACATGTAAGTACGTGACAGGGTATATGTCATGAGGGTGTAAACGAGTTTCCGAGACTCTGTAACTAATGCGAGCGATGCACTAATGGTAAGGTGTCCGTGGGCTCTCGTGCGATGAATTTCTCTCTCTTTGATTCCGGTCGCTTCGCTGCGCTACGTCGGGTATGAATAATAAAATTAAAGAAAAAAAAGTAAGTTGTTCGAGAGATGCGATCCTGGCTTATTGAAATCGGCCCTCCGCCTGCTCGTTGCCGACTTTGACGGGGCGCAGAATAAAATTCGCCCGTGCGAAACTGACGTTTCGACCCCTCCCACCCTGTGTTGCAGAGTAACTTCTCTCGTCTTCACTCGCGATTCAAGAATCATCAGCGTGCCTAGAAGAAGTGCCTCATTTATCTGCATTATTTCATACGCCTTAATTTCATGCTGCGAAACGTATAACAGATGAATTATATTAACTCTCTTGCGAAATACTAAAAAAAAATTTTAAATACTCTGAAACATCAAAAACACTCGCTTGTTCTTTTCCACTTTAAACATTTTGCGCAGTTTTTTTTATTTGCCTACTCAATTGGGGGATGTTTTTATTTCTTATCGATGCTATTATCGACGCGGCTTCAAGGATCAATCACAGTTGAAACAGCTGCTCGATCATGTATTTATTCTTATTTTTACAAAAGGCCTAAAAGGCCCAAAATACAAAATGAAAGACACGTCATAGGGATGAACCGACCATGGCAAATATAAAGAAAATAGAAAAATAAAATGAACAAATCAAGAGTATAACAAAAAGTAAAAGCATAACAAATTTTCTTTTTTATTTATGAATAATTAATAATTATAAGTAATTTTAAACAACTAGAAATAACAAAGTTTGATTGATAACTTAGCTGTGATATTCATATTAGATCATCGTTGCATTTTTCTGTGTATTCACATTTTAGATATTATTAACTTTTAATCAAGACCGGACATTGGTTGTCGAATGGTCCATTTTTGATCAGTAACAATTAGTTTGAACGTGGAAAACAACTATACAAGATAAAACGGAAAAATACAAAAAACAAAGACGAAAAAACACAAGACGTGGAAAATTCGAAAAAGACGCAAAAAAACCGACAATATACCGAAAGCCGCAAAAAATAGCACATAAAAATATGAAAAGTACTGAAAATATCGAAAAATACGAAAAAATCTGAGAAAGCTGCAAAATAATATGAAAAACTACATAAAATACCAGATTTCCTGTAGTTTTTGGTAAGTTTTTGTATTTTTTTTAAATTTCTTCGTAAGTTTAAACATCCACTAGGGCAATTCGTCCTTTTTTCTGCATGGAGAATAAGAAGAAAAGAGTTGTCGTGTATAAACCGCCACAAAATGTAATTGGCTGCTTAGACATGCATAATCTGGTAGATTACGCAGTATCATTTTCCAAATTAACTAAGAAATGGAAAAAATGCATTGCTCGTAGCGTAATGAGCGGATTTTGTAACATCGACGAAAATAAAGAAGATAAGTCCGAAGATAAAGAAAAGAGCACCGGGTGAAGTGTGGCTCGGTGGCGCAACGTGGGAACACACGTCGCTGCGGATTACGCCCTTCGCGTTGAGCGCACATGCGCGCACGCAGCACACATGTAAGCGCAGCCGCGGCGCGTTTGCACTCGTCGAATCGCAGGTTGCGCCAAGACGAGCGTGGGTGTAGAGAGGCGTTATTTCGTACGCGTATTCACTTTAGCCCCTCTCGGTTCGTGACCTCGAATATCGCGCGGCATTACAGCTGCTTTTTATCAGCGGCGCCCCCACGTCATGGAGGCTGCAATTACTAATTTAGAGGCGAGACCGAGTCGTGCCAAATCTCTCGGCGGCTCCCTCTTCTCTTGTCTGCTCTTCTTTTCTTCCAACCTTTCTCATGTCTACGGCAAGCGCAGAAATAGCACTTACTCGCCCGACATAACTTTACCCAGGAGTTTGTAATTACAGGGCTGTCTTAGTTGCACTTACTTTTTTTGTTAAGATTCGCGCATTGCTCGCAGCACACAAACCAAGTCTCGATTATTTCAATAACAATGTCCATTTTTTACCGAATTATCAATCCGTTCATAGATCTGGATTGCGGAGATGAGAAATACTAATCTGTGATTCGATCTACGAATTTAGCATCGTCCGAGTGTTACAATCTTTGAGCATCTGTAGGGTCGAAACTTTGAAAGTTGAAAAATGCTGCCACCGAGTTGATTGATGTTTACATAGCGCCTATGCCAAGCGCTGACATATTGCTCTGATAAAAAGTCATGCCTTGACAACGCTTTCTTCCACGGGCTCTCGATCCTCTCGATCTCCCTCGCGTGGAGGCGTAACCGTTTTTTGTCTCCGCCTGATTTGTATTCCCAAATTATCCTCTGGGTTTTGACGTCATCCTTTTTTTTTATTCACGCTACATTTATCTTATTGGTACCGTTGACCAACTTTCAGGAAATTACTCAATTTTTCCATAGGAATTCGCGATCGATCTTTTTGCAAAGTCGCGAATTAAAGTTTTAATCTGAATCCAGTTCTTTCAGAGTTCATTCGATCAAATATATTTTATTCACTCTAGAAGAGTGTTTTAACAGATCAGTCTGGAAACCTCCGATATTATTTTTTTACCACGTTAATTTATGTCATATTTAGTTGCCATTGATTTGAAGATTATCAGGCGAAGCAATAAAAGGAGAGTGAAGTTTCCTTAAAAAAGTCTTTCTACAGAGTTATACAAGTGGGAGCTCTTCGTAAAGAGTTCCATAAAAGTTCTCGAAGAATGAACACAAGAATTCTTCCAGACTGATCTGTTAAAACACTCTTCTAGAGTGAAGAAAATATATTTGATTTTCGATGTAGAATGAATTCTGAAAGAACTGGATTCAGATTAAAGTTCCCTTGTAATGATGGAGCCCCTAAAAAGTGAAATCTTTCCGCATTGTTTCTGAAAAGTAAACTCTTCCTAAAGAATTCCTACCCTTATTATCTTTTCCCTCTTTTCGAGTCGAAACACTCTATCAGAAGAATACTTTTCAGAAGTGAATAAAATATGCAATATCCGATATAGAATGAATGAAAAAGAATTGAACCAGATTAGAGTTCTCTCGAGGGTTGTGCTAGAAGCGCGTTTCAGACTCGGCTCTCTCATTTGTAACCCTAGACAGGCACCGTGCCGTAGGGCCGTAGCATTGAGTAATGCGGTGTGGAGTACCTGTAATGATGGACATTAATAAGCAATGAAATTGTCCTTCTTCCAGTGTGTGGCGAGTGTAAAACGTGCGATAACTTCGAGATAACGGCTTGATATTAATAGCTGCGAGTGTAAACCGAATACTGCTTCTTTTCATTCCGTCTTGTCCTTCTGCCAACGGTTTATCAAGAAGAAATAAAAAATCCAAGTGGTTTTCGATGTCAACTCACTTTACCTAACCCTAAACAGTCCATGGAAAGTCTTCGCGAAGGAACAAAACTCGAATGGCAAAGAAAAACAGCAAAGAAACAATCGAGAAAGTCCGGGAATCGTGTATGAAATGAAATTTCTTGAGCAAAGTCAAGGTCCATTTTTCTCCCCGGGTGAAAACCGCGAGGCGCAATCATTTCCAGCGAGGTGGCAGCGTCATGATCGTATCTGCTTTTGCGGAAGCTTTCTTCCCCGCTGACAGGCGGATAATCCATCGTCCTCTTCCGACTTGTCGATTCGTCCGCGACATCGCGCGCTGAACCTTCTCTTTCGTTTGCAGGTGCGCGCACGTGCGTGAGAGAATGCTTATCCCGGCGAAGTATCACCCACGTCACAGTATTTTATGTGTATGCATCCATAATCGTTAATTGTGCGCTTTGATAATGCTTAGCATTCCACGTAGTAACGGTAAATAGAATAAATTTCGCCAGGGCCACGCTTAGGCGTTTCCCATCTTCGTCTCTTCTTTTCTTCTCATCCGTCTGTACGTTATCCGTTAGCCCGGTTCTCCGCGAAGACTTATTTACGCTAAGAAATGAAGGTGGCTATCCGTGCGATCGTTTCGAATCGAGGAATTTAATCGAATTCGAAATCAATATCAGGATAATCGTTGCAACATTGTTGCTATTAATAAAGAGGGAATAAGACATTTTTCACGAGCGACAAATTCTTTAACTCTTTTATTGAACGACTGAGGGGGTGCAAATCATGGGGAAAGACAGAGACGGAGAAAGGGAAGAAAAAGAGAGGCGAAAGGAGAGATCAAGATGCAAAGAAGGCCCGCGCGCCTTTAAACTCGCCGCTTCGAAGCGGATAAATTCGCCCAGGTCTCTCGATCTATTAATTCGAGCCGCCGTTGCTGCATTCCTAAGGGCCTCGACCGCGAGGAACCTCTTCGACTCTTGGAGACCTTCCCGCTTTCTCGCGTTTGTCTTTGCCGGAGTCTCATATCCCGTCTTGCTCGCACGAACATCTTCCACCTTCTCTTCCGACTCACTCGCAGCGTCTTTAGTAGTAAATTATAACATTACAAATGCGTTGCTGGATTGTGATGAAAATATTTCTTTTCGCCGGATCAATTTAACACTCGAATGACTCGGCGCGATAGTTTTACACATTTGTCAAACTGCACGTGGGTAATTTCCAAGAAAATATACCCCCGCGCTATCTGATAATGCCTATTTCAGATTGTTACGACAAGAAAGGATCTTTCGATGAATTCTCGTAACAATTCCCTGGCGGTTTCAACATTGGTAATTGGTAATAGTAATTTTTCGGCATTTTTTGGCTGTTGGTAAAATTTTGGTATTACACCAAAAACATACCCAAATTATACGGAGAATTTGGGTAGAGTTGTAGATTTACTACAACTCTACCAAATAGTATGCTTATCAACGTTGCTGACAAACATGTAATCTCGCAAAAAAACGCAGTCACATTCTTTCTTATATTTTCTGTGTTTAATTTTGTGTTCTTTTTCGTATATTTTTGTATTTGTCTCTTTAAAAAAATTATCTCTCCTCATGGTAAAGAAAATGTATAAAAACTTAATTGCTTAAACCTCAAATTAAAGAATTGAATTAAATTTTTTAAATTATTTGAGACCCCTAGAACAAAAATGCGACAAAGTGATATGCTTTTCGACTAAACTGTTGCGTTTTGGCTTTGAGCGTCTCTGTAATTTTAAATCTGATCCCGATATGAATGGAATAGGATTTGGGTATTTTTAAAATTTTTAATTTTTTGGTAGAAAAAACTCACAAGTACACTGCAATATCATTGAATGTTTCGATATCCAGCGAAAAAATGTCTCCTCCCACAATAATAATGAAAACGCAACGTTATAAATGCGCGAGTACTGACAAATCTCGTAATTCTTAAAACATGTAGAGTCAGAAGCCGTTCTATTCTGTTCGTATTCGAAAAGCGGTAGCACTGTTTCGAAAATGCAATTCACGACGATGTTCAATTGTAAAGGACAAACTAACTGCATTGTAAAATCACTCTGATGAAATCATTTATGTATTTCGCAGCAGCGCAGCAGAAGCTAGATTCGCCTCATCGAATGTAAACTTCCTTTTGTAAATCATAGGCTAAATAATCCACGCTATGTTTATGCTAATGCCGAAGAAAGAGGAATTTTGTTCTGTCCCGTAGTGAATAGAATGCACAAGTGCAATCGTGCGTTTCGCCGATGTACGTTGTATAATACCAGAGTAAACTCAAGTGTTATTGCTTTATTTCCCTCCCCAAAATCGATTTCTCTGTATTTACAAAAAAATTTGACCATGAAATTTATTAGTAGGTACGCTAAAAAGTTTCATAATTTCTTCAATTTACGTCGCCGAATAAAAGTCTGCCTAATTTTCATACAATGGTGCCGGATAAAACGAAGCCGGAGCGACGTTTTGCACCTTTGAGAAAGTCTCTTTTAGCACGTCGCTGGAAATGCGATCTTCAAACTAGCTAGACAATTTTTGACGTCCAAGTTATCGCGATCAATATTATAATACATTCATTTGTTGTGCCGGAAAGTATGAATGAACACGAGAGAGAAATAATTGGTCTTACAATTAGAGTCTCTCCAGTCCCAACGTTTACATACGTCAAATTTGTACAAACCGAAAGAGTCTGAAATATACCTGCATCCCGTGTACACGTTCAGTGGTGCGTACATTATGTACATATGGTCGCAGGCGTATTTAAATAATCTCGGGTCCTTCGTACAATCTCGCCGACTGCGCTGTCGATCCGTCTCGGCGTGACGTTGCGCAAAGAGGTTTGTCGTTGGAAGCGCAGGCGGAAAAGAAAAAGAATGAAGAATGGAAGGAGAAAAGGAGAAGCGGCGAACAGGCCTTGGTCTACTGCCAGGTCGTTATCAATTGCATATCCGGGTACGCCGAGTGAGAAAATTGACAGCTGAAAATCCAATTACGAATAATAATTATAGCACTTTCCAGCGTTGAAACGAAAATTCCGATAAACAGGAAGCGTCGATGGCAATTACACGAGAAAAATCGAAAATAGATAAGAGGTCAAAGAAGCTGATCCCGCGAGAAGGAATTACGAGGCGTGCTTTGTATCTTATAAAGGGCTTCCTACTACGCAGACAACGGAGTAAATAAGACGGAATCAGCATGTCGCATTGTTTGACTTTTCAGACAGATGTTCAGGAGGACGACGGTAAAGGAACCGACTGCGAAACGGCGAATACGTAAGACCGAGGAAGACAATCACAGCTGATTTGCCACGATTATTCTTGAAAGATTTGCTAGCTATTCCAGCTACATTTTTAATACCTACACTTCGAACCTCGCTTTTAACGGAATTGTTAATTAAAAGACGAACGAAATACATTTATCGTGAATTCGTGCGATACCAGACGGAGCTCGGCCATTTTATTCGCCAGGCTTCCATATGTTAAACTGGATTAGAGCTGTGCCCAAATTATTCATCCGGTAGGCTTTTCTGTTTATCTCAATGGACCTGTGTCGGACTAGCGCTCGGCGTAAGACATCGTATGTGGAACGCTAAAGCGATATCAACGCCTGATTTATGAGACCACACAAAACATCTAACGGAATACGAAATCCGTATTAATAGCATTCTTCACGGGATTTCATAGAGTTCGACTACGACTGCTGTTTCGTACGAGTGATTCATTTATGACACTGGGCTACCGTGATACGATGAGTGTAATATTTTCGCGACTGGAGAAACACCACACAATTTTATAATGAAATATTGCACGTTATCGTTGAAAGCAATAGTATATTACTTGCGCGAGAAATTTCAATTTACGCACATTTTCATTCCTGAATGAGAAGAAGGGAAAAAAAGGGGGACTAGGAAAAATCTCGAGCCCTGAAGAAAGAGGGAGAATTGCTTGAAAAAGATTTTTTACGTCAAGTTCCTGTCGGTAGATTTCGTTCAACTGCCCCGAGAAACTGGGTTAGGTTTGGTGAGGATTTATATTCTCTAATTTTGACAATGTTTTTGATTTATTTTGAATAATAACATAATGGAAGGTTGACAGGCAATTTGGCATAAAAGCAGTGGGCGAAACTGAGCGATACGATGCGACCACACTGCTGTAAATGGTAGCAAATTGCAATCATCATAATTCTTGGGAATGGCACGATGCTGTAGGACAGACGATAGGAAGGTTATATGTACCTGATGGAACCGCAGGACCGTTCTGTTCCTTATTGCTCGGCTTCGCTGCCTCTGTTAACCTTCATCCCTTCGAAACCGCAACTGTTGCTTCCGAGAGAAACAAAAATTAAGCTATCCTTAACTAGTTTTAAGCGATCAAAATTGGTGAGAAGAAAACTGCGATACTTCAGTTTTGGAATGTTTATTTTTGAGGAATAACAGATGCAAAGTAAATTGGAAAAGACGTATCTGATACGAGAAAATGTCCATAACTGATAAATCATTGCGTGACGTCTTCGCGCTTGCACAATGCCAAACTAATCTTCCATCACGCATGCACGATATAGCAACGCCCGCATGGCACCTCGTGATTTACTGCTTTGTGGCTAACCTCTATTATGCACTGCACAGGGTAAAAACTATTTGGGAACGCACGTACGCTAAATCGAATTTACTTCATGCAATTTATCGATCGAGTGCATTTTTCGAGTCTCAGCTTCCTGGAAGCTTCGAATCGAATAAATAAGCAATGGACGCAGACCCAATAATAAATGTCGCGTAATGAGTAAAATAAATATATCGAGGCACCTGTGAAGTATTGTAATAGGATTGTTTGATACAATAGAATTTCATCTATTTATTGAATCTACTTGTTTGGCGAAATGAATTCTCTGGAGATGCTTCCAGCGTTTCCAAGCAAGGAAGCGAACGGTCATTCTTCCTAATCAGCCGACAGTCCAAAGAATGGAGCAATAAAGACCTGGCAGGCAGTCCCAATGTTTTTACGAGCATTTTCTTTCGA
The DNA here is from genome assembly GCA_022816865.1 of Zelostemma sp. ZL-2020. NCBI lineage: Eukaryota > Metazoa > Arthropoda > Insecta > Hymenoptera > Platygastridae > Zelostemma > Zelostemma sp. ZL-2020. The sequence goes on along the minus strand of JABFQM010000609.1, from coordinate 2,873 downwards.
GTAATGGCCAGCCGCGCAGAATAATATCGAACGATCGGAGATCCACGCGTGCTAATAGCATACAAATCGGACGGTTAGTATTGATTCAATGCCAAGTTACGTACATAGAACGATTATCTAGATTTGTGAGGAGGAGCGCGTTCTCTTGAAAGATAGAAACTTCTTTCGAATGATGTCCAGTTAAATTGACATTCATTTCAATTTCATTTCATTTTATAACATTTTCAAACAACATTTCATCCATCCTTGGTATCTTTGATTTCAATAAATCCCCAGCAGTTTTGATAATACCGTAGATACCGGTTATGTTTGTCGATGTCGATGAATAACATAACCTTAATTGGCATTATGCATTGCTAATATGTCAAAAAAATTTTGACAACCAACTAATATACATATAGTGTACCCTGAAAATTTCAAGATCGTTTTATAAAAATTTGCAAAGATGCGATCGATAATGAACAGAGATTCCATGCAAAAAAGGAATGAATGAGCATTTCCCTTACATCGACAATACTACTGACGAATTTTCCGTGATCAGTGGTCACAGAATGCATACCAATGAGATGGATTGGACGATGTTTACGATTCATTGATTAAATATATTCAGAACTAGTTGTATTGATTTCTGTTTCGAACATTTTAATCAACATCTGTGATAATTAATGTGTAATTGATTGTTAAATTGTAGGGATAAGTGATAATAGATAAATTGGGTGTTGTATAAACATATCACTTCAATTGCAGTATAAAATCAGCATTCTTTCGGTAGAAAATTCACGACTCTCTCCAAATTGTCGACATAATTTTGGTATTTTTCCAATATTCTACCAAACTTTTACGCAATACCCCGAAAAAACTTAAAATCTACCGTAATATCAAAATCGTGTAATATTTTTTTTGCTGATTCCACAAATGTCTCCCCGACGATTTCGAGATGCGACGCGTAAAGCATTCTGCAACAAATACAAAGAAGACTTATTTCAGTTTCATTAATGGATCCGGTACGCGCTTAATGCACTACTGTTTACCAAGCACTCGGATCTCATTAAACACTTGGGAGCAGAGAATAATCTCGAGAAGCAGAAAAAGAGAAAAAGCAGTAGTTGCCTTCGTTTCGTAAACTGCATGATGAATTTTTGGGACAAGAAGTAAGATATGATACGTCACACCTCACACGATACACAACATCTCGCTTGGCAGAAAATTAACACTTCTTGACCGGCCCGCGCGTTCGATACGGACGAGCCCGAGTTTACTTATGTTAATTCGCCGCGCTAAAGGCTGAAGTCTTCTTCGCGAATGTTTTAATTATCGTCGTCATTAAGTCATGGCATGCCACTTGTCCCAGCTACGGTGTTACTTTTTCGCCATTCATATACGTGACATTTAACATTTGAGTTCACACTGGACGCTCTATCCTGAATGTAAAGTACAATTATCGGATTGATGCTCTTAGTAGTAAAAGTTGTTGAAAATTTTACGACATCGTAGAAATTAAATTTCGACGTTGGAATTTTTTAATCTGTTTAATCGTAAAACGCGAAACATCCGTTAACGATACGAAATTTATTTTCAGATAAAAAAGACATGCTTACAAGAAAAAAACGAGTACTTGAATTAAAATCTCGATACAATCGCTCTTCGATACATGATCAGCCTAATTAGAAGATAATTAGACACTGTTTAACGATCTCGGTCATTAGGCAATAAGAACGAGATGCAAACTTTGAAAGGTTATACGATGCGATGGTTCGAATTGTAGAAAAGTTGAAAAGTTCGGAAAAAGCCTGGAAACAAAGATGAGCGTTTAATCAATTAAAAAGGATTCATGACAGTCGAAGTGACGCTAACTGGGTTTTTCAGTAACTGGGGACTAATGATTGCCGATGTTTGGACATGATATCCGATGATCTCGAGGTTCTTACAAGTTATTACGCTTTTCGAAGCGTTTTTTGGTCGTTGCTGCGCAGAATCAGCATCGGGAATCTTGAAACTTTCCAAATAAAAGTACAATTGAAATAACTACTGCATTAACTCTATCGCCCAATGTATAAAATTGAGAAAAAAGTGGACAAGGAACTTGGTAGTTCTGAAAGGGCTAACGAATAAGTTAGAGAAGAGGCGAACTGACGGAGCCAAGGAGAGAACAGCGCAAAGATCCCAATCTCGCGCGGAGGCCTCTTGAGCAGTGAGTAAAAGGTGGCTAACATCTCGAACATCGTCCCTGTAATCTAATGAGCACCTGCTAGGAGCGCCGCCTACACTCTACATACAGAGGAACACTGCAATCAACGCGTTCTACAAGGTCGTACCCCAGAGTTTTATCGCTGCCAAAATGTCCAACGAAAAAGCGTTTCCTCCGCGAAGCGAAAAGGTTTCGTCGAAATCCTATTTGTCCGCGGAGATAATCGAAACAATAAAATTGATTCGCCGGAAGAAAGGAATGCAAAAAGATCTGGATTTTACAAATGCAGCGTCGCTCGAGTCGACCGTACTCCGTTAATTTTATGCTCGAGATATATTTTTTTTCTTTTCTCCGGGTACGAAATGGAAGAAACTCGCAGGATATCTAAGATACGCCGGGTACCACATCGATTTATTAATAATCTGGTTTTCATTGGCATCCGGTCGCCGCAAGAAATTGCATTTACTGTCGTTGGGTTTCGACCTATGACCCCGGGGGCCCCGGGACTAAGGTTGTAGGTAGCGCGACCAGTTTTTGCATCGTCGTTCCATCTATCGCGATCCACTCCCCCACGCGCTCAATATCATTTGGGACGATTTTTCTGCTGGCAGCTTTTTTTTATCTTTGAATACAAATAGGACAAAAGTTGAGGCAGGTTTGCGAGAGATTCGCCGCTCATAAAGCA
>JABFQM010000608.1:0-31960 GCA_022816865.1 Zelostemma sp. ZL-2020 | reverse complement strand
AAGTCTGTTCGCCAAATCTATGCTCGTTGACGTCGCATCAGCTTCGTCTTGGCATTTTTGTTTCTCGGCCATAGCAACGCCCATCTTTTCACCCAACACGTTCAAAACTTTTTGTAATTCCTGCAGATTGAGAGAAGAGGGAAATTTCAATTTTTAACGAAAATATGATCTTGGAATTCAATATCGAACGTCATCCCAACCTCTAAACGAGATTGCAAAGTATTCAGTTTATCCGTCGCGGCTTTGAGTTCGGCATTCGCCTGAGCGAGAGCAATTCTTAATGGTCTCACGGTTTCAAATACTACTTGAAAAGCCATTATGTTGATAACCCAGCTACACAAACCAGCTGCTGCTTGAGATTTGGAGTAAATAAAATCTGGCTCGAATTCTGCAAAGCCAAGTGAATACATTTGAAATTCCGAAAATTCTGGGAAGGCTTCAGGGCAGTTTAATTCATTTCTGTTTTAAACTATCTCTCACTGGAATTCCATGTGCAAATCCCATGTGCTTATATGAACTGGAATAAAATACAAAATTTGGTATGATTTAACTACGAACCCTTGTCATTTATGTAAACCCGGACAGCTTTTACGACGTCGGAATGTATGTTTTCTTTGTCGTAATTTCTCAATCGCGACAGAAACGAATCGGCACCACCCATATCTGCTTTGCATGCTTTCCAGCTTTTGTCTTTGGGTATTTTTCCTTTCGGTGCGAACAGAATGAGCACGGCTTGAGCTACTTTGACTACTGGTTCCGGCGGGGTTACGAGAGCTTTCAGTTCAGTCAAATTGTTCTGAATAAAATTTGAGATATTCATTCAACAAATAAAATACATCTGTGATTGATTTTTTTAGAGAAATGTTTACTTTGTTCAGTGTGTTCAACGCAGCTTCTGCCTGGCGAACAGCAGGTTCCGCTCGAGCTAAATCTTCGTCGCAGCGTCTTTGTCTTTCAGTGACCTTTTCTTTTATTTCAGCTACTTTGGCCTCTTCTTCAGTGACTAGTATGAAATAAAAAACAACGCTTTAACGCTATTCAATGGACGTCAAATTCATTTTTGAGAGTTGAACTAGAAATATACCAAAATCTTTTTCAACTTCAGCTTTCGTATTTTCGGCTTGAACTTCTTGCAAAATCAAATCCGCTACATCATTTTTTTTCTTCAGTTCAACCTCTTGAACCGCCAAAATGACTTTCAAATCGTTTACCTACGTTTATGAACGTTGGTTTGATTAAACAATGTTCTAATGTCGAGTTTATTTTTATATCTTTATGAAAATAGGTTCGCAACCTGAACACTACAAGAGGCCAATTGTTCAAGTCCAACCTCGAGTCTTGTTATAGTAGATTTGAGCTCGTAATTTTTTGTGCTCAAAAACTTGGAGTACAATTCAATTTGTTCCAGAAACGATTTCGGAGTCGTGTAATTGTATCTTTTTTCGTTTTGCAAGTACAATTTCGAAGCTTCGTTGATACTTGTGTGAACGTAAGACATAAATAAGGAAACAGGTTTGTGATATGATGACGGCAGTTCTTCCAATTCCTACGAAATGTGAAATTTTGAATTTTCAAACACATTTCTTGAACATTCCTTCGCGATGACGGCGAATACCTGAAGAAATTTGTAAGACACAGATTCCAAAGCCGATTGAGGCCAATCTTGAAACCAATTGATGGAAGTGCAATTGACAATCGCTGGAAATTGCCTCGATCGCTTGCGCAAAGTATCGCCCACGGGCGAAAAACAGAGAATGCATTTCAATTGTTTCCTCACTCTCTCTATAAAAAATCGCCAGCAATTTTCCCTCGTATCGATCAAACCCGTTTGTCGCACCTGACAATAAACTCATTAAATATAAGTTCAGCAAGTTTTTAAAGAAAGAATCTCTCGAATGCAAAAATGAGACCTCGTTTCGCAAAGCATTGACAATGTTATCCATCTCATCGTCGGCAAAAAGTTTCGGAATGTCTCCAGATGCCAACATATCGTTTACTACGACTAGAAACTTTTCTTGGGCTACTTGTGAGTCGGTCATCAAAAATGTGATTCCTATATTTTTTAGCCCCGCTTTTAAATAGAGACTTGCCAAGTCAGCTTTCAAGTCGTTCATGGAATAGCCTTTTCTAAGCTGTACTTGAAATACCTAAAAAAGGTAACGAATTTCCCTAAATTGAACATTGAAAGTCATCATTTCAAGTCCTTTAATTGTTTTCCCCATCTCAAATTTTATGAACCTTGAAAGGTTTTTAAATTTTTGACCATTCCAAATCTCAATGTTGCACTTTAAAATTCCACAAATTTTTATTTTTATTAAAAAGAATGTTTTCTATTGTTTAAATTGTAGAATCGTGTTTGTTGAAGTTTGAAAATGTTTTTTTATGGAAGGAAAACGATTATAATACTACTTTATACCTCTAAAGAGGAAATGAAAGATGCTAATCTGGATAACGACTGTTTTCCGCTTCCACCAACCCCAACGAGTAATGCATTTCCTCTGGGAGACTCTAATATTCTATTTATTCGACACACGTGGTACATGGCATCTTCGAACATTACCAGGTTCATTGCTGATACCTACAAAAGCAAGAATAAGTTCTCGGCAAATGTAATCACTCATAGTTCCATCGTACCAAGTCGTTGTAATTTCTCAAAGCTTCTTCCAAAAGTTTCGATAATTGTGGCCAATCTTTAATTGGCATGTATTTTGGTTCCCCAATTCCTTCGGCAAAGTGACAGAAGACGTTTGGAGATTCAAATACCGGCTCTTCTTCCAAATCCTAAAATATTCATACCTTCCAACATTTAAACGACAAATACACGAATTCAAAAATGTACCGGTATATTTTTACGAAGAGCCTCGCGCAGAATTTGTTGAAATTGTTTTTTATCCTCTTCATCTACCAATTTATCGCAATAAACTCTGGAAGCTTCATGAATGTACAAGCGAATGAAAGAAACGGTGGAAGATATAGTGTCTCCATTCGCAAAAAGCATCCCCTAAAATTTAAAATTATAAAGTACCAAAAATATAAATGTTTAAAATCCACGTATAAAATATTACTTGGAATATGTTTGACAAGTCTCGTAAGTTGAAGACGTAGTGAAACTTGGTAGCCGTAGGCAAAAAGAACGCGGTAACTTTGTCGTGCACGAACATAGCCGTGTTCAAAATATGCTCTGCGTATTTTTGCACGACCGTGCCGATTTTTTGTTGCGGATAAGCGCAGTGCTGCTCCAAAATTTCGTGGTATATATGGGTTAGTGCTTCATTTTTAGGAAAACAGAAAATTCGATTGTACGATTCATTCATTTGTCCGAATTTCAAACATTCCGGCGGCGGCAATTACCTGACAGCGAATACTGCGAAATGTCTTTGAAGTCGAGGATCTATGGTGAAACTTCCAGCTGTTGGATTCATGCAGGACACGTATTGAGTGTGATGAATATCTTTCAAAGTAAACTTGCTTCTGTCATACCTAAAATTCAGTTGGGTCATACCTATTTCTCACATTTTAGTGTTTATCATAAAGTTGTATTTTGTTCGTTGAAAAATTACCAGTGACTGTAATTCAAATGCTGGCGTATTATAGTGTGAGGCTGTACTGTGCCGTAAGGATCGACTTCTGGCATGTTCATATCGTCTATAAAGTAAATTAGTCGCTTCGTACCCGGCGGGGCAAAATTACGACCAGTCTTCTTTTCTAAATGCTTTTCTAATATTTCTTGCAGCATTTCTACAAGACAAACGCAATTGTTATTTCTTTAACTTGTTGGTGTAAAATGTGTAGTACACGTGAGACGGGGTTTCACCAGAGGTTGTGTAAAAGTTGAATGGCACATTGGCAACGTTATAACTGTCTGGCAAACTGGCTAATTTGTCAGCCACGATGACACTTTTGCCAGAACCAGCTCCACCGACGAGCATTACAGGCACGTTGTGCTTCATCATTAAATCCATAAAATATCTCAAACGCGCTGTTTCCCCAGTGGAAACTAGAGTCGACTGGAAGTATAAACGTACAAAATTTAATTTGCATTTGAGTGCACACCGATAAAATGAATTTTTTTGACGTTTTCAAATTTTTAAAACATGCACCAACTTGAAGTGGTATGTCGTAATCAAGTTCAAAGGTCGTGATTTTTTCGCTCCAAGGTAGTAGTTTCTTCGTCTCGGTGTCTATGAAGCAATTGAAAACAGACTCGTTCGGTGGAAATTTTACTGTCTTGAATTCACTGTGCCACCATTTATTAAACTCGTTTCTCCAATCGACCAACTGGTCTTTGAACAAAACTGAACCGAAAGCCCAAATGCATGCAAACGCAAAATACAACTCGTACCTGATGAAAAAATGCGATTTGCAATTAAATTTTTATAAACTACAGGCGCATCTATCACCATTCTTTAGGACATTCCGGTGGAACATTTTCTTGTGTCAGTAAACAGTCCAGGAGATTACAGAGCACATTCAAGTGGCAAATTTCAGGGATCGGTGTTATTTTTTTAAATCTCATTTTTGTGACTTCCAAAAGAGGTGGAATGTATTTGTCGAATAATATAACGAGGTTTGCGCGCTCGGAATTGTCTCTAGTTTCAATCCAACTGGTCACGAATCTATGGTAATTTTGATCAATGTATCAAGTTATGAATAAATCAAAACTGAATGATTCGACTTTAAAAACAAACTCACGGATTCCATCCCAGATCTTGAGGATTTATGAATAAGATTCCCGCTCTGGAAACTGTAGCCGGAGTCGCAGTTCTGTAAAATCAATTTCCTCTTTCATTGTACATCAATTTATTTTGAATACCAATTAGTTCGACGAACCTCAGGTTTGATATCTCAAATAGCAATCTCATTGGTTTTGTTAAAGCGATTCTTTCATTGCTCGCCAAAGTCAGAACTTTGTTGTCGTCCATCACAGTATTGAGGGACTCGATCCACATTGGATCTATGTCACCATCGAAAACTATCCACTTTGGACCGTCACCAGACATAGTTGCCTGATTTCGCATCAAAACCGATACCAATCTATGAAAAAGTATTATTAATCGAGTATTTAACTCGTCTGCAAATTTTGTTTAGCACGATTTGTACCCGTCTTTCCACTCTCGAGTCGCTGGATTAATGATACCAAACAATTCGTCCGTAGTAACAGCCTTAGGGTCTAGATCATTGTAGTAAGGTTTCAATTTTTGATTGACATATGCTCGATACAAAGTTTCCCACACTTGTGATTTCCCCGTTCCAGCTGAGCCGACGATGAACACCGAATGCCGCACGAATAACAATTCTTCTAATTGCACAACCTAGATTTTCGATAAGAATTGAACAGTGAAGAAATGAAAGGATCAGATATCATTGTGAAGAATTCAGATTTGAAGACTTACTTTCAGAACAAAGTTATCTTCCGGTTGCAATTTCAAGTCCACTGCGGCGTTTTTGACTATTTTTTCAAATTCGAAGTCTCTTTTTCTAGGAACATTCAGCGCTGGAAATAGATCCCCAATCAGCCCCATGAAGACTTGGACATCATCAGTGACAATTTTCGAAATGTTGAAGTCCCGGAGGGCTCTCATCAGAACTTGATTTTCTGGTCGTAGACGATCTTCGCGTTTCAATTTTCCTGCTATCACCAACACAGACTTAATCGCTCTGAGACCCCAGTCGTAATGGTCTTGCTTCGACAGAAGTTCACGACACAAAGTGTACAACGTTATGAACTTTCTAGCCAATAATCGCGCTTCTTGAAAACCCTCCGCAATCAACATTATTTCGCAGATCAATTCGAAATCAGGAACAACCATAGCGCAAGGTCTGAAACATCATCAGGATCAGTTCTAGACTTTTTTAGGTTAAGCCGAAAGAATAATTCCTCTCAAATACTGAACGGTTATCGTTCATAGAAAAATCTACCTGAACAATGTTTTCAAATTTTCCGGAAGTTCCGTACGGCCCAGATATCCCGGATTCATAGTGATGAACATTCCAACAGAGGGCACAATATTGTACTCTTCTTCGAAGAAAAAGAATTTCTTCTTTCGACTTCTTATCCCGTCCAAGACGCTCTTCACTTGCACCGCAACCACTGACAAGACTTCGATGGAGATTCGATTAAACTCGTCGAAACAGCCCCAAGCACCGGTTTGCGCGAGTCCTTTGTAAATGTTTCCGCACGACTATGATAGAGATATGAATTTCACGTGGTTCAAAAATTGATTCAAGTCAAGATTTTCGGATTTTAAAATCTACTTTGTAATCCATCTGCTCGGAGCAATTGAAAACATAGACCATCTGCCCCAAGGCTCTGCCTAAATCCTTCGTGGTCTCGGTCTTGCCAGTTCCTGCTGGTCCAGCGGGGGCTCCACCCATGACCAGATGAAGCGATTGAGTTAAAGTGATGTAACACCTGTCTGTTAGAGGTGTTATCACCAGACGAGGGACGTTCCCTAGATACTCGTAGGAGTAGGGAAATGCAGCGTCGCAGATGTTGGCGAAACAATTTCCTGATTTGTCGTCCCATCTATAAATTGAATGTCCTGATTTACAAGAGTTTTTAGGCCTTTGATTCCTGATTTCAAGTATGAAATACTTGATTTCTCTATTCAAGCGCAACTGAAATTCTACAATGTACGAGTAGAATTGTTACCGATGTCGTAATTGCGACTGCCACTGAAAATTCGAAGAATTCTCAGCTTTCATTATAATCAACTTGGCTACGACGTCGCGGGCGTGAACGTCGATTGTGCAAATGGTCATGATTTTCTGCCGATCGTTGGCTGAAAGGTCCCCAATGAGCAGGTTTATCAGATCATTCAACTGGACGATTTGTTTCTTTTGGTAGTCCTTTAGAGCGTTTTCGTAACCCTCCTCGAGCCTCGCAAAGGCTATGTTTACTTCCGTTGTCCACCAGATTTGACTGCCGCATAACGCCGGTTGCGCTTTGTAATCGAAAATCCAAAGATCACGAGCTTTCTCTCCGTAACTCGACACGGCTTGGCCAATGTGGTACCTCACGCTTTTCCGCATCGCGTCGGTTACTCGGTTCAGCCAAATTTCAACCTTGGATCGCACATATTTTTTTTGTAATGGTTACCAAACTCTGAGATGATTCGTGAGTACTTACATTTCCACTGCATTCGCAGGTTCCATGCATCGGTATTTCTTCTCCGTCTTTTGCAACCATGCCATTTGCAACGCTACCTGCAGTTTTCCATTGCAAGTTTGCTATTGAATCATACAATTTCGACAAGTGCCTACTACAAACCAAGACTGGATTGTTGCCTGCGAAGAAGAAATGTTTGTTTATCTCGAAAAACGCCGGTCTTTTTTCTTACCATTGCTCAAAATGTCCAATAAATCGGAAGAAGAAATGAAGTAGAATCTTGGATAAGCGAGTCTCTTGGTTTCCAAGTAATCAGCCAAAGCTTTTTCACAGATGCTCAACTGCTCCAAAAGTTCTTCCAATTTTTCAAGAAGTTTTGGTTTGTTGGTCACTTTTACAATATTTAGCGAAGCCATCGCTTCTCTCAATAGTTCCTATGGAGTTGAATTTAAATTGTTTCATTCATAAATTTTGATTCATTGCGTCAAGTTTATGTAAGATGTTTGTACTTGGAATTCTTTATCGATTTTTTCGAATCGTTTAGCGTCATCAGGCAATTGACTTCTAATGTCCGCAGAGCCTATAAAAATGCTGTACAAATGCATCCAAGTTCTCTGAACTTCGAACCATACGTTTATAACGGCGTCAGCGTTGCTCAGTTTTTTCTGCCAGCTCGTAACTTCGTCTTGGAAATAACCGACGTACTTTGAGCCCAACATGTTGTGCAATTGAACCTACGAATTTGAAGACAATTGTACGTTTATACACTTTCAGAAGAAATGAAAATCTTGGATGCAAATCGTTGTAAATAAAACAGTTAATCGTTTATGACGTGCTTGATTATCCTCCAGAATTTCAAACGTTTCTTCGCTGATTTTTAAAACGTTCGTTCTCGCGGGTTCGTAGTATTCTTTTTCGAATTCCAAAGTCGTCCAGGTATTATTTAACTCTTTCAACGTCTTTTCCATCGCCATTTCTTTTACAGCTTTATCCACCGTGTCCTTTACTTCTTCCTCGTATTTGTGAAGTTCCAATTTCAAGAGGTCTTCCAACGTTGTTTTGTCATCCATAGTGAATTTCACCTGCAGAAAAATGTTCCTCCTCAGGTTTTGAAATTAATTCAAAATTTATATCGATTAAAACGACGGAATGAACTTTTGTTTCGGCCATCAGCTGCTGCCAATGTCTGTCTCTTATAGCCGGGTTTTGCAATTCCGAAACAGCCCTCAACGAAGACATCATGTTTTTAATTTGCGCTTCGATGAAAGTGTATAAAGTCCACGATCTAGCTTCTTTATCTAGCACTACAAACATGAAATACTTGTCAAGTTCAGGAGTTAATGATTGATTTTTTTAGCGTCTTTGGTAAAAATCTACATCTCAATTCTCGCAGAAGCTTTTTGCACTCTTGGTCCATCCCCTCGACGTCGATTTTTTTCCATATCGTCATTTTCCATTCGTCCAAACTTGTCTGAATGATGTTGATGTAATCCCAGACCATTTTTACCAATTTCAATTCTTGACGAACTTGTTCGATGTACTGGAATTCCGGTACTCGCACCTCGTAAATATTGGCAGTTTCGGTAATACCTTCCAAATTTTTTTCCAGCTTTACTATTTCACTGCGCACCTCATCCAGTTTTTCGTAAACATTTGTACATTCGGGACTAAGCAATTATCAAAATTAGAAGTAGCGAGAAGTACTTTTTTACCAGGGAGATAAATATAACATTTACTTGAAAACTTCATTTTCTCGGAACTTTTTCGCCAATTCTTGTTGCAGGAAATCGAAATAGTTCATGCGATTATTCAGAATGTTTATTTGCCGCGCAAGCAGTGGATTCACTACTTGTTTCACTTGTGCAGAGAGCTTTTTAATCGAGGTCCAAAATTCAGGCAACTCCTCCAACAACATAAATGTTTCTTCACTGAATTCAACATCGTATTGTTTTAAAAGATCTATGATTTGCTGTATCGAAAATGGAAACCATTAACTGAATTCGCGATGGGTTTTTTTCAATCGAAAAATTGTTACGTTTGATTGAAATTCAACTGACTTTTTGTGGTTCAAACATATCGTCAATTTCGTATTGTCTATCTCGAACTTCTTTCAAATAATAAATTGTACGTAATAAACCTTCGTGGTCATTTTCATCGATAGGTCGTTTAAATTGATCTTGGCACTCATTTAAAAACTCGCTCAGTTTCCTCAAGCTAAAACATAATTTGCATGAGTTTTTCAATCCTTATGCAAGTGAATTCAAAAGATGGAAAATTCGGTGCAACTTGCCTATCATTTACTTGCTCTATCAGATGATTTTTGAACAAGTTTCCCCATTTACAAATCGTGTTAAGTAGGACTTGTTTGAAGGGTTTGACGTTGATCCTTAACCAACGGAAAAAAATAGCTTCGTTTTCTATCAGATCGCACTTATTATAAAGAGCCACGAAGTAGTCTATTTGATCTTTGAAATTCGACAGTTCGGGCTTCTTCTCTTTTACGAATTCGGATATATTTGCAGGCTCTTGAGCTATCAACTCTTTTTCTTCGGCCGTCAACGGCCGACCAAAACGCAAAAAAGTATCGAGGTATTCTTGTCGATTATCCAACCACAACCATGAATATTCTTGAAATTTCTAATTCAAGAAAACAGTAAAAAGTTTACAAAAGACGCAATAAAAACGAACATAAACTGAGATTTTGTTTTGCATACTAATGCATAGTCTTCCGCGGCTACAAGTACTCTTTTAACTCGATTGCACGTTTCTTCCATCATAAAAATAATCTCTTCATTTTCCGTAAGATCGATCTTGAAAAACATTAAATTTAAGAGAAGAAATTGATTAATTTTTAGTTTCTTCCTTACCCCATAATTTTCTCGGTCCACTTTGATATCAGGATCAACACGAAGAACCAACGTGCTCATTTTTATCATATCCAACAACAGCTTTTCATAAAATTCGTAAAATCCATTGTCATTGCTGAAAAACACTTCTGGATAATTAACAGCTGTAGGAATTTCCAAGCGAAGTTGCAATTCGAATAAGGGTTGAATGTTTTCTTCAGGGTCAGTTTCGTCCATGATGTAACATATGCTGAAAATGCGAGATTGGAGTTTAAACCCGAGTCCAAATAATTCTTTTAAATGGTTCGCTTTTTTGTAGAAACCTCGTTGATACAGCTTGGATCAACGCGTCCGCTACCAAATTGTCAACATATGAAAGGTAAGGTTTCCATTTAATTCGTCTTTCAGCGTCAAACTTTTCTTCTTCTTCTTGACGAAGAATTTCCGAGGGGGTTAATTCTTTTTCCGCTTTCTCCACTTCTTCTACTTCTGCTTCGGGTATTTTTTCCTCTTCTTCAAAACCATCATCTTTGTCCATTCTTATGAAAACGATCGAGACTCGTATTAATTGATGGAATGTGTAATTAAATCATAACAAAATTTATAATTAATTTACTCCGTTTCATCTTCTTCGACGTCGGCTTTTTCTTCTTCCGCTAAAATATGGGACAGTTTCAAGGACATAAAATTGGGTAGATAGTAAAACAATAATAACGTAACGAACTTTCGTCACCGTCGATTTCTTGATCGTCGTACTCAGTTTCGGGCAAAAGGTCAAAAATGAGTTTGTAGTTTTCCTCCAACGCACGGTCGAGCTCTTGGGCCGCGGTTTCGACGAGATTGTATCGTTTCCTGAATTTCTCGTCTTTTTCGCCAATTGCCAAAAGATTATTATTTTTAGGATCGCGCTGTAGGACCGGTTTCATCGCCCAAGAATACATCATTTCGCGAAGCTTAGAAATATTATCTTGCGCACGAAATATTCTTTCGTGCAACTTGTGGACGGTTTTCAGTATCGCCTTTACGTGCTCTTCAATTCCTTTTAAATCAATTAACACGAAATTATGCAGCGGGTGTAAAATTGTGAACGTTTGTTTTTGCATCGTTTTTTAAACTGTTAAAAATACCATCAGAATTCCAATTGTAATTTTTTTGTCCATGGTCAATCACATTGTCTATGTTTGTCACTTCGTTTTCTATCAATGCGAATTCTATTGGCGAAGAAAGTGTACGGATTCTGTTGTACCTTGAATTATTGATCAATGAGAATCAAGAATAATTGATCAGTTATAAAATATTAAAGGAAATTAAATTTAAGTAAATGCTGGTGTAAAAACTGCATCATTTTATCGCAATTTTTAGTTTGTTATTAGATTCTCACAAAATACCATTGACGAAGGTGATAAAAAATCGCACAACTCACCATTTCACTATAAGATCCAAATAATAAGTGATTCTGAAGAAAAACTGAGATTTCTCGTACAGATTTACAGCTACTTCAGGCACATCTGTTCTTTGCATGTTAATCATGTAACGAGTTTCCTTCAGAACGTCTACTAATTCCGGGTCAAAATTAACTTCCAACTGGCGATCGTCGTGCACAATAAACAAGGTTTTCTCTAAATTGTTTGCACAAATCGACGGCACATTCTTCGCCCATTCCTTAAATACTTCCAGCTCTTTATCTTCTAACAATTTCTTGAGAAATCAGGTAATAATTTTCTATATTTTACAAGTTCTTCTGATTAAAATGTACAGGAAAATTTACCATTAACTCGTCAAATTTGGCCTGCGCATCTTGCATCGATTCAGATAATAAAATTGGATGATCCAATAATTTTGCCGCCTCGAAAGGATAAATCGCTCGACTTTTGAGTTTCGCTAGGAACGACAAAATTCCAGCTGTCGGAGGAAAATTTTCATCGACGCGAATCTGACCAGTCTCTTCGAGAGTTTTCATATTAACATCAAAAATTATCTAAACCCAATGAGATTTATTTAAACGATAAAAGAAGCGACATTTAATACGATGTGGTAGTGTACCTTAATCGCATCCAAATAAGAATGTGTTTTTTTGGCTAATTGTTCGTAATGATCTTCCAATTGACCTTGAATCAGTGGCCTGAAGGCGATGCCGCCGATGATCCACATCAATTTAAACATGCTTTCTATGGTGTGGCATTCAGAAAACGCCGTATCGAAAATCGACGCTAATTTTCTGTCGTATTCTTCCACCTTTGCAAAAACAAAATAACAAGACTAATAATGCAACTGCGAATTGAACTAAAAAAGATTAAAAACCAAACTGCAATTGCTAATTAAATTGGGAACTAATAAAATTGGTCACAGTCAATTAATCTTTGTAATCAATTGAATTACGTCTTTGAAAAAATGTGCCAAATCGCTTGTAAATTCCAACTCCTCCGGAGACAATATTTCATATTCCGCGTTGCATAATTGGTTGTAGCGCCGCGTGAAATCGTCGTAAATTTTATAAGCTATAGATGACAGCATTTTTCCCTTTAGACCGGATATTTCTATTTTCTCAAGCTTCAAATATTCTCTTGCGACTTCGAAAAGCGACTATTACGAATTGAAAAAGTTTTTAATCGAGAAATGGAAAATTTATTTTCATTTTTAATGAAAAGAACATTTTTTCTATTCAACCTTGATTTCTGTAAGACGTTTTTGGTACCAAAACAGTCTATCAAAAATCATCTTTTGATGGAACGTCCATGGAATTGGCTCGGCCGGTGGCTTAAAGTATCCTTCCACTTTGTCGCGATAATGTTCGAATAAATCCTGTACGTACTCGACCAGTTCGATAACGTGAACGAGACGCGATAAATTATCTTCAATGTCGTCTTGGAACAGCGACGTCGGATCCAGGTGCAAATTACACTGGAGTAAAATTTATACCCCGTAAAATTAAAGCCATTAATTGTGGCCAACGTTGCTATTTGAAGGAAATTTTTGAAAAGGACACGTAACAAGCAAACCTTTTCAATTATCAGATTCGCGATCTGCTTGAGAAGAGTAATTATTCTCGTGCTCGTGCAGTAATACTTTGAATTCGCCCAAACCAGGCAAACGCAGTGCATCAACTGCTTCAGTTTCGTTTGCAAATCGTTGAAATCGCAGTTCTCCGCTTCTTGGATGTAAAATTTCAAAGGCTTCAAGTGCAAGCAAACGTCGCGAGATTCTATGACGGCTAAAGTTGGGAAATGAAAGACGTTCTTTTTTTGTTTTCTAGAAAAAGGTTTTCTGGGAAAATGAATTAAAACTTGTGCCATCGACGAAATGACGAGAAAATTTGTATAGGAGAAACTTTTTCAGAAGGAAATTCAAAGAAAAGCACCTGCTGCGACATTTTTGTAGAGATCTTGAAAGGATAACAAGTACGGACTGCCCATTAACTCGAGAAGCGTCATCATTTTCTTGATTCGTGGATCCCGCATTTGGTCGTAAATACTTTCTAGATTTTCAAGCCGTCGTCCCCAGAATTCCAACTCTGTAATCAAATCTGTTATTCAATACATTCCCTGCATTCGTTTTAGTACAAATTCGTATATATAAAAGTTCTGCGTTGCGATAAAATTAAATTTGGTACCGGTGAATGGCAGAGGATTTTTATCATTTACGAAAGCATTAGCGCTGTCTTCGTTGATAATGTCATTGATTTGAGTAATCCATTTCATAATTACGCCTTCGATATTACTTTTCAATTGAACATTCACTTCATAATTTTCTTCGGCGTTGCCGGCATCTGGTACGAACATTTTTTCCACTCCGATTGGCATTGGCAGCAAAACTTTACCGGACATTTTTCCTTGGAACTGAGAAACGAAGATGTGGTTTAAACAAAAAAATGGTGTAATTGCTTCTCATGAATTTCTTCCGTTTAAATATTTACAAATCTTCAATGCATTACCTGACATATCAAACTTTTTAAATCGCATACGTGCTTTTTTATATCTTCCGTCACAACTTGTGGCCAACCGGCATGATTTTCTGTGTTTGATAATATTGGAACGTAAGCCTAAGAATCGGAAATGGCGAATCAGTCTTTCGAGTGCAATAAAATGGAATTCGAGTTCGTACTTGTTCCACTAGAACTGCCAATTCTTCGATTGGTTTGGGCGACATGTCACCAGGCATCAAAACGTCTCTGTAATTCTCAGCCGTTATTTTCGAAGGGCTTCGTTTGCAAAAATAAGTCAACTTTGTTTTTCCGCCCGTTGGAATGTCGAGGTATGGAATTAACGCTCCAGACGCAGACATTTGGAAAACCAACATTTTTTCCGTCGGTGTGTCGAAAAATGTTGTAATCAAATTCTGTAATTAAAATTAACTACCTTTCCTTTTCAATCAACGTCATGAAATGGATTAAAAATACCTTCAACTCGTCAGTCGTTATCATTTTCGTCCATTTGTCCATTTTTATTTTACTCGACCGTGTTAAGTATCCCAAAATAAATTGGAAACGAGGATCCTCGTCCGATTCATTTTTTTTCTCTTTTTTCCCCTCCATGATTTTCGTCGTCGAAACTTTTTGATTTTTCAGATGATTTTGAATATTACCATTTGAAATACGTTCGTAAATTTCGAACACATTTTGTTGCAAATGTCAAAATCTGACTTTGATAAACATATGAAAAATAATTGACTTGTGAAACGCCTCGATTCTCAATTGTTCACTTGTTTACTTTTTTGCAGGTTTAGATATTTGCCTCTTTTTCTTTTTTTTCTAAAAAACAGCAAGTAACAGTTTCTACGATTCTACAGGAAAAAACATTATATTACTTGGGAAACCTTCTTTTTGCGTTTTCTTTTTTCCTTTTTCATCGATTTTTTGAGGACCGCTTTGCGCCACCAAAGTTGAATCACATTAGCTGCTCGATTTCGAATGAATTTTTCGACCTGATGTTTTTGTTCTGCATCTTCTTGTTCTCTCATGAGAAGATCATAAACTACGAATTGCTCTTCCATAGATTTCTATCATGAATAAAAGCGAAAGTTCTGATATTTCAGGAAAGATTATTAATTACAAAATTGACGATTACATGCAACAAAAGTAATTCCTCTTTATCGGCGTTATATTCTTCCGAAAGTTCTTCCATGATTATTTGTTGTTTTCCAATTTCTGTGTCAAATTTCGAAAGTATTGACTGCAGCTGAGTTTCAACTTTAAATCTGAAGGAACGGATTCAATTTCATATTTAAGACTGTGCAGTATTGACGAATCGAGAACATACTTTTTACTTTGCAATTCTTTTTCGTTGCCAGCATTCATTTCTTTCTCATTTTCTAAGCCGTCTTTGATAGAGTGCAATTTGTCAAACAATTTGTTTTGTTTTAATTCTGAATCGAGGTACGTTTGAAGTTGCTGTTGCTCGGATTTTTTTCTGCAGAATCAAATATTGTACATTTTTAATAAGTTTCTTAAAAATCAAAACATTGTCATTTACATACATACACGCGATATTGACGGGATGCACATTCAAAATTTCAACAAAATTGATTTTTCTTTTTGGAATTTATAAACACCCTGAGGGCTAAGTTTCTAAACATTCGACTGACAATTCATTACATTTTTCCCGATTCATTCGCCAAGGGTCGTGAAACCATAAATAATTTAGAAAATGGTTTTTATACCGCATGCATGATTTCGACCCTTTTTCATGCCTGTCGACCGTGCTTAAAATCACGAATTTCAAGCACTGAAATGGGATGCTGTAGTCATTTTACCACGCTGACTTCATGCCATTAGTCAACGCTCAAACTTCGTGATTTTCAGCTCGTTCGACACGCATTAAAAAATGTCGAAATCGAACATACGTTATAAAAAATATCGTGTGTATCACGGGGGACAAAGTTTTTTTACGCCTCACGCTATTTACAGCACAAGTGGTCTACGACTACTCGTGCTGAAAACATCGCGCTCGGCGTAAAAAGACCCGTTTTGTCCCCTTGATGCACAATATACTATTTTGAAGGTGCTGTTTCTAAAAAATTCTCGAAAACCATGAATTTTTTATCTATTGTAGGTGTGTAGTCCCTCAAAAAAATGTTCTGATTCGAATTTCACCAACATAATAGAGTTCACGTTGTTATTGGAAAATTCATTTATTCGATCTATCGTCTTTGAAACACTTTCGTATTTGTTCCAAATCTTCGCACACATTTGGTTGTGTTTTTGCCTTTGCTTTTCTAAGATCGCTGACAAACCTGTAAATAAATATTAAAACCAAATAAAAAAATGCAATTTATTTTCTACTGCGTATTTTGGATTGAAATCATTTCAAGTCGTACCAGAAATTTCTTTTTGTGCCGTATTGTTGCCATCTACAATATCGTTCAAAAGTAATTCTTGCTCTCTTCGTTGCTCGGAAGAAATGCTCATTTTCTCAACAACGTGCTCCAAAAAATATTTAATGTGCCTCAACAAGTTAAAACACTGGCTGGATACGTGACACAGCTCAGACTTTGCAATTTCCCCAATGCCAAAATGTCTCGATAAAATCTAATTATAATGAAATTTCTTTATCTTACTGATTAACGGGTGTAAAAGATTAAAGGCACATGGAATTGATATAATTTTTGTTGATCAATACTGCAATGGCTTCGCGTATCTTTGCATCTACTGTGACGGCATCACAAGAAGAATCGTCTTCTAATTCACTTCCCGAAATTGCCGAGGAAGTTTCCGAAGAGGCGAGGCAGTAATCTAATTGAGAAATGTTTTTTCGAGTTGGAAGTGGGTTTCGTGACATCTCTTTTTGTTGAAGAAACACGCCAGTTAATGTTGTATGAAAGAAAATTATTCTTACGCGACTGACAAGGTGTCACGATTGTAAATGTTGCAAATGCATTCATCATTACTTGCAACTCTTCTCCGTTCAAAATTGTTGGTAAATTTGCATTGTTCAGTATCAGCGGCAGAGCTGCCTATTATCATAGTGCAAAAAGCGGAATTCATGTAATACTCAAGCATAATTTATTGTCTTCCATTCAGTTTACGAGGAAGTACAATTACCGCAATTTCCATGTTTTTGATAAAGTTGTTAAAAATGTGAAGTACGTAACTCAAGAATAAAGTAATTTCTGTTTGGTCGGTGATTGCATCTCGTGCGTTTAAATTTAAATCGTAAGATGAGAGGCACTCGTCATTTTTCTCGTTGACATTTGTTTTGCTGGAAGGCTCAAGAAATAACTCGTTACACCTAATTAAAGGATGGAATTAGAATAAAATAAAATTTAGATTTAGACGATACTTTCAAATTCAACAATAAATCTAAATTGCTGATATTATTTTACTTACGGGCAAGATTTTTGCATGGTTATGTTTGTTAATTATTCTTATTCATTTACAAATTCCTCAAAATCTGCTTCCTAAGTTATACTTTACAAAATATTTAAGTTCCGTCATTGAGGTTATTGTAAATGAGAGACGTCTGTTATCTACTATTTACATTTGAAACAAACTACTATCGCGTTAGTTCAAATTGAAGGAATTAGAAATGACGTTGAACATGACCTAGTTCTCACTAATAGTTTTTATCGTCCCAAAACTAGGTTTCAAATTTCTAATGTTGAAATCTAAGGACACGATGATAAGGCGGTAACAAAATCTAAACGTTTCAAGTTTTACGACAATGAAAACTAAGTCTGAGTTAAACAAATAACTTGATTTTGATAAAAAAATCGTATTGACTTACACTTTTTGAACCTCTCTCTATCACTGTGTCGAAAGAAATTCCCAGAAAAATTCTCAATCAAAAAGAGATTTTCATATTTCCTGGCACTCAAATTGTTCCAGTTCGTGATTTTATTCTCGTAACGACATACAATTATTTTTAAAGTATTTTTAAAAGCATGACAAAGACGTGATTAAAATGTAATGTTGTTTTATTATTAAAAACGAAAGTTATAAATTTGAAAAATTAAGATGACCCAGATAGTTTGAAGAACCACATCGCAGGATTGAAAAAGAATATAAAAAACCCACCGTATAGATTTTTGTTACGTTTGAAAATGAGTGAAAATCAACGAAATCGCATGTTTTTTGCCTGATGCTGAATCCCAACAAAGTAAACTTTTTAATAAATTGAAAATTTTCCATAAAATTGTCAATTTACTATGAATTATGTTCTCTTTTTTGCATTAACATCACCAACAAATTCGAATAAAAAATCCAAAGAATCCAAATTCCTGAAAACTTGCATCGCTAACGTCAAACATTTGGCGAAGTTTTGTAGCTAATTAGAATTTATGCGATTCTTAAAGAAGATCTCTGAAGAGAAACAATAGAACCTACATAAAAAATTACACGCTGTAATACCACGCTGATCAATCCGTAAAACGAATGAGTAAAATACTGCCAGATTAAGCAATATTGTTGAACAAACACGACTCTGACAAATCTCAGTCGTAAAAACTGTTTCAATAATTTAGCAAACGCACAAAAAGTTTCTCTATTGATCCAAATCTTTCCTCCTAATCTACTGATGACTAATCGAACGTTAAAAAAGTCCAGTCCAAAATAATGAATTCGATTGAACAGTCGTTTAAAAGAAATCACAATGTGTCATCAAAACATCTCACGATGACAAAACGCTTGCATCCTCGACCGGGTTTGCGATGTCTTGGGCCAAGGTACAGCAGTGCTTTTCCGGTCGGACCGCTCCCCCCAGAAGCACCTGTCGAGGCGCACACCTCTACCTGTTCGCTCGCCCGCTCAAGAGCTCTCGGCTCGGTTGAGGCTCAGTGTTAAGGCGCACGGTGTACCGGCACCACCTTCCTACCTTTCTCACCGGCCCCCCGGTTTCGCATTGGAATACAGCAGGCAGCGGATCCTCGTCGCGATGTTCGCACGCGAGAGCCCATCAGTGAATCCGAAAGTGTTGTGAGAGGAAAAAGTTGGGGATAAAAGGCAAAATATTCGAGCGAGGCAGGTGATGGTGTGACCGGTGGTGATGTACGCAACGTGGTCCTAAAATTGCCTCTTACGGTATGGCGGATAACGATACCTGCTACGGCGGGGGAAGTGTCGCCGGAGCCGTCATCGGGACCTTTCTCACTACCATAGTTCTCCTCACCATCGGCGCTCTGCTCTACAAAAAGTGGCGCAGACATAAGGGTTGGTTTTCTAGATTCCTGAAGCTACTTATTTGACGCGAGAAAGTTCAAGTTCGGTTATAAAGCGACATTAAACACGAATTAAAAGTGTATTTGTGGGAATCATTATCTCTATGAGTACTTGACTTCATTCCAATAATAATCTTTTCTACTGATGACTCCGCATTGTTTTGAGTGAAGAATTTAATGTTGATTTAGTAGATACCGATCGAAGCCGAAAATAATATTGAAGGACGGATTCAATTTGCATTTTAGTAACATCGTTTTTAATCTCCGCGGTTTCATTAAATTGCAACGCATTTATTCATTCCACTTACAAGCCTCATTAGCATTTCTGATAAATCTTCTGCGTAATTACCAAGTTGCAACTGGAAAACGTTATTCCAGTTAACTAAATTTGAGCCTGGTCGAACATCTAGTTATTATAACTGATCTTGTTTCTTCGCGCAAGATTCTGCAGCATGTGTTTACAACTGCTTTAGGGCTATTCGATTTTTCGAAATAAAACGTACATCGTTGGGCGTTTAATTGCACGTGTTCGACAAGAATGTAAGAAAATGACATAACTTGCAGCGATCTTCGAATAGTTTTTATCTCTTGTTTACGACGCTGGAATAAATTCCGCAAAAAGGCCTGGAATAATTTGCAATAACAAAAGTTAATGAAAGTCTTTCGGATTGTTAATTTTTTTCCGCAAAACTTGCGCGAATGTCGAGGATAAAATATTGAGTTGTAAATAGAGTTATGAAGTTTTAGTTTTTCTCTTCGTCTACAACCTGAACCATTCAGATGTAAAAAAAATGCATGTTTCCTTGAAGCGATCGTGTCTAAAGTGCATAAACACGACACTTGTCTCGATGGCAAATCGCGACTATTCCGGACAGATGATAAGGATTGAAAGAGCCCGATGTTCGGTTTCTCTATAGAAAATCGATGTAACAGATTTATAAATAACTCAGACATCGAAGCACAACAAACAGAAAAAATAATTTCCTTTCCAGTCTTTATCGAACTGAAAAGAGACAGAAACGTTTTGACGTTACGTAACGCCTTTTAAATAGCAAAAGGTGTGACAAATATAAATGCAATTTGAACGAAAAAATGCAGGTCGCAATGTAAACAGCGCTATTGTAACGAACAACGTCATTCGATGCCCGAAAAACGCATGTTACTCTATTGCGTAATGATAAAAATGACTCAGCTCAGATAGCGAAATTCTTCAGTCACATCTAAAACTATTTCCTTATCTAGCATTTTTCTATCGATTCGTGAACATGATATTTACGCGTAATTATTGGTAAGGAATTTTTAACGAAAATGACTCGTACGATGAAATTAAGGAGTTTCATAATTCAACGTTTTGTTTCCGTCAACATTCTGAAATCGATTCCAACCGCTTTGAAAACTGATATTGTTCCGGACGTCGGTGCGCTCATTTTTCAGATGCGACGCAATTCCTCGTCTTCAATGTACGTACTACATACTACTGCGTCGCAATCTCGGTCTTAATGCGAAAGCAAGACCTTCGTGTTTGCATATGTGGTCGTTTTTACACGTCAATCTTAGAGGCACCGTCGAAGATCAGGGAGTTACGAGAAGATCAATTAAGTGTAAATTGGTACTTTTCAACTAAGATTCGAGATAGAGGATTCCAATTTATTGCAATGTTAACATGCGCGATGAATGAGACATTAGATACAACGAGAAACCTCATTTTCACGATCAATCAATTACTTAATTCGATTAGAATAATGCAGTTCCGGCTCATTTGAAGAATTTGTTTCCTGAAATGCGATAAAAATGGCCGATCGGAAAAATTTCTCAAAGAAAGTGGCATTTCACGCATTCCGATGTGCTAGCAAATAATCGTCTTTTCCTTCCGCATTTCTCCCTTATCCTCTCTCTCTCTTTTAGTAGTCGCATATATCATTTTACATTTCTCGATTATAACGCTTTGTTTAAGAGAGCTACTTTCAAAGTGTAACTTATTTTTTGGAAAGTTTAGTTGTAATACATTCTCTACTCTTCATTTAGAATTTGAAATATTTATTGTTGATTACCAAACACACGATTAAAATAACTTTTGATAATTCTATTTACGAAAATGCAGCGATTGTTTGGTTGTCATTCAGTCAAATTATTTATTTTATATCCATGTTCTTTTAAGAATAATATTTTTATTGTCATTCAAGTAATTCATGGAAATTTCTTACGCGGTGTAAAATTAATTGAAGAAATTTAATAAAAGTTGCTCTATGTTTTAAAACCAATCAAGTTTAATTTGATTATAATTAGATTCAACATTAATTTCAATCTCGAAAAATTGTAATAAATTCGAAATAAAATTAGTTTTTAAAAATTCTTAATTAAAACTTTATCTGAATCAATTTCGAACTCCACACGAATTGCAATCAAACATTAATCAAATGATAAATAAATGCCGTTCGATGATTAAACTAAATTAATCTTTATTCCAATTTATTTGAATTAGGCAATCACAATAAAATGCAATTTTTTTTAAAACAAGTTTTGAATGCTCGAAAGACGTTTTCTTTAATGAATCGAAAAGTGGAAACAATTTTATCTCGGCCGTTATCAAATACAAGAATTCGCGTTTTGCCAGTATCTCCCGCGGTGCAGAGAGCGCGTTGAATTCCTGCGGCCGCAGCAGCGTGGCCTGACGCGCTGCGCCCATTTTCAGCGACTCGAATCTCTCGAATTCCTGCGGCTCGTCCGGGTCGTTTTCCACTCTTCCAAAACCTTCACGAACGCTCTTTTCGACACTCAACCGAACTCACATGATTTTTCATTCATCTTCCCATATCGATAAAAAACAATCGTAAACCAACGAAAACCCATTTCCAAAACAACTTTTCAATTTCGAATAATCAATTTCAAAAAAGCCCATCGATTTATTTGTTTTTTTATCGAGTCGAAAAACGACGTGGAAAGCAGGAGATCTTGTGGGTCGGCGTTGACAAAAAATGTCTTAATAAATGGCACAAAATGTCGAGAGAAATATTCTTTTATATATTAACGGCATGTGTGTACGTGCCTTCATACGCGAGTGAGATACACGTTAGATGGCGAAGGCCTTTAGAAAGTACGGCTCCGGGCTCCTGCCAGGTCGTTGAGTCTGATACCACCGCAGGCATGGCATGCCGTTTCTTTGCCTGTATGCGGGGACCGTTCATGTGTTTCCATACCTCCGATACCAACAAATCAGACCATAACACAAGCAGAGCTCGCACTACTAGTTTTGTCTTGTTGAAATTGATATCGGTACAATTTTACTTAACTTTTATCCAACGAGAAAACGACGGTAATTGACGTAACTCCGATATTTTACTTAATCAATCTCTGTTGTCTCATTGAATCTCTGCAATTTTAATGTCTAATAAAACTGTCATTGAAATATTTACGTTTCAGCGCAATCGATCGATTTATGTGTCCTTTAAAAGTGCCATTTCATCGGAAGGAGTATTTGATTGCGCGCAAATTTTTTCTTGCATTATCTTAGCGTATGCGCGGTGAAATGGAATGAAGCGTACGCAAAAAATATGAGGGAAGGGTACGAGATAATGAAGATGCGAATTAATTTGCGTGCTGGGGAGCATTGAATGTGCCCGCACATGCATCTCGTCACGTTCGCGCGAAGAATACGCGTGGGGAAATTGCAAATCTCAACGGATTTTCGCGTTGTTAGCCGGGATCAATAACTTTTTTATTGCATGTAAAAATTGCAATCTTACGCCGTGAAAGCGCATTTTTTCGTGCCAATTAGATTCGTTTCTGACTTTCGTTCTCATTGTTTCGACGCTGCGAAAATTTCGGTTCTGGCTGAGTAGCGAGTTTAATAATGCCAGCGGGGTGAAAGTGTCGAAGCATTGAAATCACCTCAGCGCGTAATTTCACGAACGAAATCGTCGCTCCTATCACCGCGGCACCTGTGAATTTCGCGGTATTCGCGCGTCGACGTTAATAGAGATTAATGTGGGACACGTTTATGGTGTGGGCATATGAGAATGCGAATTGATGTCCCACGCTTTCCGACTGCAAACGCCTTCGGCGATGATTTGAAAAAAAAAAAAAAAAAACTATTTTCGCAAAACTTTCCGTTCACGATCCTTCACTTTTAATATTTCATTACTTTCATTTCATTTCGAGAGAAAACACATTGAGCGTTGGTTGCTAAAGATGATCTTAATTGCGGTTAACCAAGATTTTCTTTTCAAGGTTTCGCGCGGATGTTGCGCAATTAGGAAAATTCATTGCATTATAATGTAATATTAACTATGTAAGTCTGACTCCACGCTGGGAAAACTGCGCTCGATGAGAGATAAATCAATGCTTATGATTGTTTGCATAAAGTAATTTCTAATTAAATACAAATATTGTTATTTATAATACAATTTGAATTTTACGTTATTAATTAGCCCGGTAAATAATTGAAGAATGTGGTTTGGAATGCGAGAAATTATTTACGCGTCATTATCAGCTAAGCTCCATAAGATTGGTCCAATTTAAAACGCAAAGAACATTGCAAAGATAATGACACTGCCAATGGCAGTGTATTTATGAGTCCATTGTACGTGACTTTGTTTACTCGACTTGTTGAAAACAGATTGTAAAACGATCCAGTCATAATTGTTTCGCGGCGTTTTCGAGAAACTCGACGTGATGAAAAATCACTGCATTTGCGTTTTCAGTGCACTGAGAGAAAAGTTCGTTACAAATATTCATAATTATGGATGGAATATCCATGAATAACGGATGATGATTGCTTTATCCGGAATAATTTGGATGAAATGAAGAATTACATCACTGAATTGTTGCATACAAATATTAGTGTAGTATTAAGATTGAAATTGTATGATGAATGATTTCTGTTCCCATTTGATTGATGTTCGATTGAAATGTCAATAAGAATCAATTAGAATTCGAAAGATGATTTTGGGAATACTTTGTAATTGAATTTAATTCCAATTTTATTTAAACTTCGCCGCAATTTTTATGTTAAAAGACACTGAACCGAATTTTGGATTCTTTTGTTTGTAAAATCATCACATTGTATTCTTCGTGATTTTCAATATGAATTATTTATCCAAGATTGCATTTCGTACTGTAATGAATCCACATTGTTGCTGTGAAATTGTTGTACAATATCTGTTTATGACTTTATTTAGGATGAGTTAGAAACGTTTCTGAGAAAACGCATAAAGCTGCAAATTTGAGAGCAACGAAAGTATCAGTGAGCGTCATTTCCGACGATTGTTTAGGAGACTTTACTGCGACTATTTTCAATTAACTTTCCCAACCTTTCTCAACCATGTCGAAACATGCAAATGAGACGGGATGACATTCCACGCATAGATACGTAATGGAATCTCGACGATTCCCGAGTTTTATTGAACGCATTTATTATAGCGTTTCATGGTTTAACCGCCTCATTGTACCAAGTCATCAAATATATCGGCGACATAAAAGCTTTAAAAAATACCGCGGTGCATTCTTCCGTGTTATTTATGTACTTTGAAAAATGAACCTTGAAAGTACTTGAAGGTATTCTGATTTACGATTTGAAGTAATGAAAAAGAAAATAATTGAAATTCGTCCAGCTCACATTTCGTTTCCAGTTTTGAAAAGTTGCAGTCAATTAATGATACGCAGAATATTTTCTTCAGTGCCCAGTGTCTGAAATATTGCAACGTTTTGTTCGTGCAGTTCAACTGCCGAAGAGAGTTTCGTAAGGGTTCAGGAACATTAATCTTATTATCTCGCCAATGAGGCTGAGTAAAATGAAAAATAACATCAATAATAGTCGGCGATTATAATGTAACACTAATAATCCAATTTATCACGTTGATTAACGTAAAATTCAATCTCATTCCAAGGATTGAATGCTTCATCATTGTTAATTATAGTTATTAAAAATAAGAAATTGTATTCGGTGCAAAAAATTAAGGGAATTTGATTATAAAAGCATAGCTTGAAATGATGAATTGTAAAATTGGTTGACGCAAGAAAATTGAAAAAAATCGAAACGTTAATTAATAAGTAGAGCACCTTCTTTTTTTCCTTCGGATGTCAAGTATAATTCTCGATGAATAAGAAAATGAAAAGGCATTGATTTCCTAGTCGTATGGTGTTTATTGCTTCGTCGGAACGTCAGAAGTGAACGCACGGAAACGTGGGGAAGGTACCTCGAGCGGCAACGGAATCTTCATCCTCACGTAGCGATGCATCAAAGGCCGGCGTTTAAAGAGCCTTTTTGCGGACGCCACGCCTCGCATTTCTGCATAATCATGACTGTTGTCATTCTTCTATTTCACCACTCCGACTTTACCAGCGGTTTACGCCAAGGCGTTCCCCACTCTCGCTTTTTCGCGATCTTAGGATCTGTTACGTGCTTGGCGGCATTCTGATATCTGGTCAGACTGGATCATTGCACGATACGTTTCGGATCCTTCGAGGAATTCTAAACAAATTTATTCATTTTTTTTCACCTCCATATTTCCCATTCAAATGATTCCGTCAACGTTTTCTTCAATGTTCCGTTCAACGGACGTTCTCTTTACAGGAAAATCCGCTTTGGGCTTTTTTTCCTACCACTTTTCGTCATGAATTTCGAAACTATCTCTTATCGAAAGCAAGGAATGACTCCGAAAGAAAATAACGGTTCTATAAATTTCTATAAATAAAAACAGAAAGATGATTTTAAAAACCACACATGTTGTTGAACATTTTATTTATTATTTCGCAGAGTTTGTTTTACAGTTTTTTACTATTTTTTTCTATAGAAAAACATTTGAATGCGGCGAGCCGTATAAATTATTCTTGAAATTAATGGATTGAGCCTTTAAGTTTTATTGAATAAACTAGCTGAAAAATGAATTTTGTAAAAAGATGACACGAAGTGAACAATGACCTTGAGGTGGAACCTCGAACTTCGAGTCAGAGCCCCAAACCACTCGTATTTTAATTATAAGACTATCAGCTCTCATTCTAAGTTCCAGATTGAAAGAAAGTATCAAAAATTAATATACTACTTCGAATTAATAAAAATCAAACTTGGGCATAAAAATTCTTAATATCTCGGCTAGCAATTTTTTCGGTTTCAGTTTCAATTCTTGGCTATAAGATTTAATGAACTTCGAAAATGATCGTAATCACGTTTACGCATAGGTTTACAATGATGAAGTACCAATAATACAAATGTGCAATTTACAAAATTACACGTTGCATCCATATCGCCGTTTGAAAGTGTGTGAAAAACGAGATGATCCGTGGCGGCTCGAGTGTTGTTACGATATCGCAAATACGCGACGATTTTGTATCGCGTTTCGATTCAAACGAATAAACCAATCGCCCGGTCCTCGTAAAAAATACCATACCAGAGTAATTTGCTCTCTTTCTCTCTCCCTCGAAAGGCAATTATCCCCAACGTAGTAGAAGATGCCGAAGTGTATTGCTTTACCATAAAAAGCCGTAACATGTCGCGCATTTACACGGTATGTAGTTCAGCCTCCGATAAATTCGAAGGCCTGGCTCTGGAAGCGTTATAAACGCTCATTTTTTGCCCTTTGAGATTTTTTGAAATCGAGAACGCTTCTACGACGTTCGCGTTCGCCAATAATTGTCACGAGAGATTGAAAGCCTGAGATGCTGAAAAATGTTTGATCGGCGATAAATTGAAAAGCCCCGATTACAAAGCTAAAAGTTGGCGAGGAGGTGGTTTATGGCAGGCGAAGAATAAGAAGAATAAGGAGATAAGGAGGAGAAGTTTGCGAGGATGTGAACCAGCTCACCTTGGTGCCCATGGTATGCGCCCCATTGGCGTCGTTCGCATGGGCGTAGCTTTACTCGGTCCCTCGTCGCTGTTTTGATAATAAATTATAAAGCCGAGCCACGTGACAGTTCGTTGAAACGCTCATAACGCCGGCAGCATCGTTACCCGCTTCCTCTCGCGTCCCTCGAGAGATGCAGCGCGAATTCCAAGCCGTTTCACCTTCCACTACAAACGCGCGACCTTGAAGGTGAATATACTAGCTTGAAAGGAGGTAACTACGAAAGATTCTGATCCACAACAATCGCACGATTATGCCAGGATAAGAGAACAAGTTTCATAAACGTGGGGCCATTTTTGCCACGTTCCATTATGTAAGGGCATTTTTAGAATCTTGAGAATTTAGATTCCCATCCAATAAAAATGCTGGTTTTTCGACTCCTTTGATTCTATTTTGAATTTAAAACGGTAGCGCTGTACTCAGAAAATGGATTTGGTTGATTTAGAGAAATTTGTGGAATTATTGAAACAGTTTTCATTTAAAATCCAACAATATTGCTTAATCTGGCAGTATTTTACTCATTTGTCCTATAAATTACAACGTTTAGTTCTTTACGTTCTATATTATTTTTCTTCGGAGATCTTTTTTTCGAATCGCACAAATTCTACAAGGAAAATTAGCTACGAAATCTTGCCATTCGATTGTTATAAATATTCGATATCGATGCGAACTTTTGAAAATTCAAACCAGAACTTTCAATTTTGTTAAATCGACCGAATATTTCTTTGAGTGTGGAGGTACAGGCTTTTTTTTATAAATCTCGCGAATTGTTGACGTTTTAGTTCTACGTAAAGCGATGTGTTTATTGGAACGAAAAATCGGTGTCGGTGGAATGTTTCGTGCAAACTTTGTTATGCAATGCTGCGTGAAATCGACAACTCTGTAACTCTTGCTGATTTAGATAAAAAATGATGTCAAATAACAAAAATAGCTCGGGAGTAATTAACGACACCAGCAATATTTGTTCACGAAAAAAAAGAGATGGGTGACTAAATAGAATTAAGTAGGGTGGGATGAAAAATCGGACGAACCATTGACGGTGAGCAAAGGATGGTTAATGGCTGGGAATGACTCTTGTGTTTTATGTCTTTTTTATTCATTCTCGCTCTTTATTTCGAATCGTCATTCATTGCTTAATACGATTATTCAACATTGCTCAATGACGTCAGGTACGAATTCAACCATACTATATTTGTAACATGACAAACGCGTATGAAATCGAGTAATTAGCATTTAAAAGTGTATAAAAATATGTCGAACGTCAAAAATGAACTTTCGCATCGAGGAAAAGGAATAAAAAATCGATAAAATACACAAAATGGGTGTAAATTGTTGAACGATACACGCCTAAACGCGTCGCCTTTGTTTCCCACGATTTTTTGCAACAATCTGTAAAAGACATGCAATGCGAGTGTTATTTGCTGTCGTTCCAAGGACTTCGGGCTTCGACAGTGAATTACTGCCCGTTCCTGTAGAATTCCATACAACGGTTTATCAATCAAGCTTCATAATCTTGTCGCCACGAGGAATCTTAATTACTGACTTACAAAAAACTTTTCGTTGTGCGTTTTCAAGCATATTCGTTTCACCTTTACTTGCGTATTTCTGCATCAGAAATGTCGAGTGTTTTATTGACAATGTCTTCTTTTTGTATCTCCAAATTGAATCATTACAATTCTGCGTTTCTCGATAGATCGGAATAATTAGTATCGCGATTTAATTGCGGCTAACAATCTTTTTTCTTGACACGGATACGCGAACGTGAGCTGGCAGAAGCTACATAGTCGCGTGTAAGTTACGACAGGACGTTGGAAGAATGTGTTTCCTTCCTGTCGATTCGTAGGCCAAACATGGCCTTGCGTTCGGCCTGGCAAATATAGCTTCCTGCCAAGAGCAAATATGATTAGTGAGCCGCGAATCACTCATCGCCCAACTCGTTTTCTTACGCAAAACTCACGGAACGAAACGTAATTCTTCACTGCATTGAGGCTGCATGAAAATCACATTTTCACTGTGAAGTCATTGAATAATTAGCACTTGAAATCAGTTTTCCTTGAGGGCATAAAACATTTTCATTCAAACTCGACACTGAACAAATTGTTTTCGAAAGAAAGCCAATTTATCAATAATCATGATAGATGATGGCTGCCATTAATTTAAAAAAATGTGTTTGCATTCGAATCTAATTCGAACCTTAATATTTTATTAATTCGCCGATATAATTTATATTCCGAACTTTTACGGTTGAATCAATAATAATTTAAATTCCGCATGAACTTTTTTCCGGTGCAAAAACGAACGTTGAAAGAAAAGTACAAATTAAATTAAAAGTGGTTTTTAATTGCAGGTAAACATCTTGTGCTGGTGACAGACCCGGAAATAGTGGAGGACGCGTACGCTTTTGACAATCCTTGTTTCAAGGATGCGACACCTGCAGTTGGCAGGAGCCTCGAGAGACCCGTATCGTCGCTATCCTCGACACCAACGAAAGATAACACTCGGTGGTCCAGTCCCTGGTCCACACTTGGCCTGGCTACTGGAAACCGAAAAGAAAAGAGGCGAACTTTGGACGATTCTTGTGTCAGCGTAAGTTCCCAAAAACATTTTCAATTCTTCAAAAGACTTTCGTCATTTTCCTTGGAACATCGAATTGAATAAATCAATACCAAATTAGTCGGAATTAAAATGACGCGGCGAAAATGAAAATCTCCGCGATTCGTGTATCATCGGTATAAATGATTTCACTTCACTTCTGCGCAGAAGTACGGTGAAAAAAATCATACCAATTACGAATAATTATGCAAGCGAGTGAGGCGAGCCCACGCGTCATTTAGTGCCACTGCTACGAGTCGAATATAATAGTAACTTTGTTTATCCGCACGTGACAATGTTTTACAAGCGTCACTTTTTGTTATTAGCCCAAGGCCACGAGAGTCAACGTAGTGAGTCTAAGAAGTCGCGATTTCACGGGTCTCGGCTTCAATGTGTGTGGAAACATGAGAGAAGGCATCTTTGTCAAGGACCTACTTCATCGCGGACCCGCGTCCGAGTCTGGTCTCATACATCCAGGTCAGTTTAACGTCTAAAACTAAATTACTGACGTTCAAGTGCAACTCATTCAATTTTAAATACGCAAATTAATTATTACGTCGATTCTCTATCAGATTTTTTCCATTTGTTGAAAATCGCACTGGTTAATGAGCATTTACTAATTTAAAAAACATTTCGTGACAATAAATGCAACAGCGCAATTACGCTGACCAAGTCGTAAAAGTTTAATTGGGCTGTTAAATCAAACCTTTCACTTTAATTGAAGAAGAGCGTTCGACGTGCGAACCTAGTTTCTCGGCTTCGGTGAAATTTCATCCGTTGCATCGAACAGTCAACTACAAAAACCTGTAATCTTTCCAAAAAAAACCAACTCGATGGCGAAATTGATAAAGCAATTAAAACATTTTCAGGAGACCGCATATTGAGCGTGAAAATAAGTTTCCGAAGTATGGTCTACGAAGATGCTTTGACGATTCTCAGTTACGCATCGCCTTACGACGTGGAGCTCGAAGTGGAGAACGGAGGTAGCGGTTCGAAGCCCACGACGCTCCTGAAGAAGAGCGTCGGCCCGAGTCCGATGAGGATCTGTCATCCTTTGTACAGGAGCCAATCGATCCCGGAGCTGTCGAAGACGTACAAAAACTCGATGAAAAGATTCACCGTCGATTCCTCCGAGTCCATCGGCTTGAACTC
This sequence comes from Zelostemma sp. ZL-2020, assembly GCA_022816865.1. Lineage (NCBI taxonomy): Eukaryota > Metazoa > Arthropoda > Insecta > Hymenoptera > Platygastridae > Zelostemma > Zelostemma sp. ZL-2020. The sequence goes on along the minus strand of JABFQM010000608.1, from coordinate 1,277 downwards.
GTCGATAATGAACAATTCGATGCTGAAATCTCACAAGTCGACGAGTCCCGTCAGCAGGATGCTGGAGAAGCGCCACGAAGAGCCGAAAATCAATCAGCACTACAAATTCGGGATCAAAGTACTGCCCACCCTGGACGGCACGGTCCACCGAATCGAAAAGCAAAATGATTTCAATACAAATCTCGAAAGAAGGAACTCGAAAAAAATCGTCGCCGAGAAAAACGGTAAAACGGAGCCTCAGGAAGAAGCGGGTAAAGTCGCGGTGGAGAAACTGCAACAGAGAGAAAATGCGACGACGCTGAATAAAATTACCCCCGTTGAAAACGTGGACGTTCCGGACGTGATCATACCGTCGGAAGTGCCGACCGAGGTGCACAACGCGGCGGTGGCCGCGCGAAGGAACAGGAAAAACAGCCCGGAATTACTGAGCATGGACACCCGGGCATTGATGGAAAGCAAGGACACGAGGGAATCGCCGCGAGAAAGCTTGGAGGAGAACAGAAGCAGCCCCCAAAAGGGCAAGAGAAAAGCCCCGGCGCCGCCGAGAACAAGCGCCGAAATCGAGGAGATTTTCGCGAAAATGCTCGAGCCGGAAAACAAGACCGAGGCGGTAGCTGATGTTTTCGACGAAAGGGATCAGCACGCGGAAGAGAAAATCATCGAGACGACGCACCGGCGACAGCGGCAGGTCAGTCGGCTGACGTCCGAGTCCGACACCGACAGCGAAGTGCAAAACAGCTTCACGAAGATCGAGTTGAACCCGGCCGACATCACGATCCATCAAACCCCGGTTCCCGAAGTCGAGGACGCCGAAGACGACATTTACCGAAAAGCGGCGAGTCTCGGGGACCTGTCGAAGTACGAAAACAAGACCTCGTCGATGCTGGAACGGGCCCAAAGTCTGGACATGACCGACGCGAGCCTTAAGAAGCGCAAGGCTCCGATGCCTCCGGAGGACATCACCGAGTCGACGGAGGATTTGACGAAACTGGACGACATGGACACGCTGATAGACCGACGATTGAAGAAATCTAGCGAGTGGGGAACGTTGCAGGACGCGATTTGGAATAAGCCAGAGCCGGAGGAGAAGAAACAGAGTCACCGGGTGAGAAAAACGAGCGATGGAACGCTGGAGAGATCAAAATCGGCTCGGGAAATCAAAGCGGGAAATGGGGATTCGAAAGATGAAAGACTTAACGTTTCGGATGGCGCGATCGAGACCAGTATCGAACTGTACAATTTGCCGTTGAGCAAACGACTGAGCCAAGACTTGATCG
>JABFQM010000607.1:0-31998 GCA_022816865.1 Zelostemma sp. ZL-2020 | reverse complement strand
AATAAAAAAAGCATTGTAATGAGAACTTAATTAAGTATGAAGTTGAAAATACAGAGCGAAATCAACTTTGATAAGATTGGAAAAACTTGCTAGAAATTAACCGCTGTAACCGCTATTTTAGTAAAGGAAAAAAACAAAGCCGGCACCTATTTGAATTAAATTTTTTAAGAAATCTTTCGAGTTTGAAGTTAATAGTTTTTCAGGTTAATGGACGTTAAGAATTTAAGATTTTTATAAATTTTTATTCATTTTTGATAGCTCTTGCAATATCTTTTCAACGACCAAATGATTTACTCTGACATATTTATTGATTGCCATGTATGAACAACCGTTAAGGTTTTTATCCATTGAAAGTCAATTCAATAAAAAACCATGTCAAGTTATGACATTTTGGAGTAAAGAAAAAGTTGTATAGAATTGTAAAATAGGATTCTTTGTTGGCAGAACAAAATAATGAAAAAGATGGTTAATAATATGTCTGGTTTTCAAATTTATCTTCAAGTTTTTATCAAGTTCATAACAACCAAAACCCAAACTCGAACATTATTTTCATTCTTTAATTAATTTACGATCAATATATCTTTACGATCGATATGACTGAGAAATAAAACTGGAAATGAAGAATAAAATTGAATATTGAAAAAAATATTTCAGTGTGGTGAAATGTAAAAAATTGTCGGGAAAAAATATCAACGAATGAGCTTTTGATCGAAACATATTTCTAGAAAAAATTTAATTCCTCGACTTTGCTTTTTTTCGCTTTTTTTGTTCGTCATAAAATCTGCAACAATTCATTTGTTCAGGTATTTAAAAAAAGTCGATCACTCAAGAGTAGCACGAATTAATAAATATCAAGTGCTATCGTATTCAACCATGATTTTTTTCAATGCGCAGTTACACTGGCCTTGGAGTTCACAATTTTGCACGACGAGCACTCTCGACAATTTTTACACCGAATCGAAATCTTCGTTCGTTCGAAAGCGTCGATTTTACGGGAAAACGGGCGATTGAAGGGAGCGATAAAATACCTCCTGATTGCAAGACTCGCACGTCCTGCGAATATCCGACCTAAGCACATTTATGTCATATCTATTCCTGGCCGACGAGCTAACCAAGTTCAACGTCTGTTTCTCATTAAATTACGGTTTAACCTCGAATCCTCTAAATTTGGAGCGTTCTCCGAGATGTGGTACCTTACCCACCTACGTCTCCGAATCTTATTCCGCCAAAGGCAACCGAGCAAACGACTAATCGCTGCTCGAACAATTTTTCACTCAAGAGAAAATGTGCGCATCTTTCGTGAATGAATAAGCGGAAAAAATGCGTTTCTTACCTCGTGTAGTCGAGTCTGCAGAGAATCATATTTCCCCTGACGAAACACGACGATCCCATATCCGCGAGAGTTTGTTGACAGGTCGAGCACTTTAGACAATTTGTGTGCCAATAGCGATCCATCGCTTGTAACAACCACCTGTCCACTATTCTTCCGCCGCATCCCGCGCAGTGTTGCATATTCGGGACACCTCCCGATCCTGCCTCTTGCTGCAAAACAAACGTCGGATTAATTACTCATCGTTGCGCCAAAAATGACGTGTATTTTCTTCGATCGTAACGGCAAAAAAAACGAGGAAAACAATGACGCTGAAACATGCGACGTCATCGGTGCAGTAAAAATTACACGAGTACTTGAAGTTTTTAATTGCCGGTGAATGTAACAATAAAGCGATCTTACGATTTGCCTCGCGCTTTGCATCATTCTTCTTGGACGGAAATCGTATATAATTATAATTACATTCCGCGCTGAATTTATTACGATCTAATTAGCATGAATAATGTATCACTTCATTAAATTTGCATATATATTGTTATTCATAGTCGCAACTGTTTTTTCAAATTCACACTCAACTTGGAATTCTTTGGCTTCCCGGAAGAATGACTTAACTACAATTTTGTAATGGGGTTACGATAGATTTTGTATCTTTGTCCTCAACTCTTTCAAACTAAAATATTTGCACGTGTTACGAATAATTTACACTTCAAGTAGCTACTTTACTTCGTTTTTTATTGCATTTTTAGTAGACTAAATGAATGTATATATACTGAATTAAAATCTTATATGCTTCTAAAAGCACTTAAAAACGAATAATTAGTTAATAATTGGAGAGCATTAAATCCACGTTTTCAACGTTTTTTTCAAAACGTAATGATAGAAAGTTTTTGTTCCTATTCAATTTAAATCCGCCAAAAAAGTTTAAAGTTTCTTCAAAAAAATGTTAAAAGGAAGTTTGATTAGGACTGTAAAATCCAATTTAAGGCGTGCCGGAGTTTCCTCATAGAATTCAATTTTTATTAATGATTACTTTTATTGATGATTTTTTTCATTTAAAAACTAATAATTAAAAACTCGAAATCGTGAGAAATGCCTCCGATAATGCGATTGTATGTATTGTATGATTAAACGATTTTGTAGAACAAAAAATACCCTCAACTTCGACATTGTTCATGGTTAAGTTTGTACTGGAAGAATTTATCGAAAATTACAAAAATGCTAGAAAATGTGCGGACAAAAATCGCGATAATTCAAAAACTATAATAAATTACAGAGTTACGATGTTTTATCGGAATGCCACAGAACTTATATGTACCTACAAAAATTCCCAGTCTATAAGAAATTGGATTGCCAGGAAAATTTGGCATCTGAATCTCTTTATTAACGTCAACGTTCGTCGTGTTATTCGAGATGATTGATTACAAGTTTTTTTTCCGAAAATCGAAATTGGTTGTTCAAAACGATCTCCGCGTAAAAAATAATGGAATCCTCGACCGTCGGTCGGCCGGCTTTGAACTCTTTCGCGTCGTTCATTATACAAGACACTATGTATTAGAGTCATAGTATATCCTGTCATTTATTTGTGAGATTAAGGTGTGTCCACGAAACGGTACCGCAAGGTACGACCCGGATCACGTATCTATTTCTTTTCAGCAGGTTTTGCTCCATTCAGGATTCATTCAGACCCAATCAAATTGTCATTACGAACTCGATTCTCCGGCTAATTGAAAAAAAGCAGGAGTCACCCTTACTTTTTCAAATAAAATTTAAAAATTTCATCCGCAAAATTTTTCAAGAAAATAACATTCTCATGAAGCATAAAGGAAGATATTACAAGTTATTAAGGACGATGGTTGAGGGTTAACGAAGATTATATATCTCTAATGGGAAAATGACGAGATTTAAATGCATTCAACATAAATGGGACATTAGAGAAGATTTTATTACGGCAATAAAGTACGAATGCATTACGATTAACGAAATTACACAACTCTCTCAATGATTTTCCAACGCTAAAGCGTCGAAATTTCAACAACACGACTAAGCTTCAAGCGTTTCAACGTAGAAACGTCTCGAAAGAAGCTGCGCCGCATCACAATTGCGTAAGAGATCGCTATGTTGAACTTCAATTCCGAAGTCCCATTTGCGTTAACGCTCCTATGTAAATGCAAGTTACGAGAGCGGGAAGTCTATCATCTCTTAAGGAGTCGCGTGGGGTGTTTATAGACCCCATGACAAAGACCCTAGGCCTCTTCAAGGACCCACAAAGTTCTCGAATTTGTTCCTCTCGCACGAACAGCAGAATTGAAAATTCCTTATATGTACTTAATCTCCAGGTATTATTTGAATAGAATGATTGAAAAAAATATAAAGGCACCTTGACAACGATTCTGTCTCCGGGAAAGCACTTCATTTGATGCATGCGCGACGTAAGAGTGCTGTAGTGATGAGCGTGAAGTTCCATTTTCGTATCGGCACGTGAACGAATACGCCGGTGAACAACAAAAAAAAGGACACAATGTCACAGGAAGGAGCACACTCTTCCAACGCAATATTCACTCAAGTCAGGATTATCATTCTCCGCCGAGGAGGGAAAAAGGGAGATGGGGTGAGGGGGAGGGGGGAAGAAGAAGGAAAGAAACGATGAAAAAAAGAAAGAAAAGCACGCCGAGCCGAGGTTCGGTACAAACGTTCTTTAGGCTTCTGGCTCGGTGCCTCAAACACGACGCTCAACCCACGCGATTCTTAAACGTGCTCTCCTTTACTTTTGCCTCGCTCGATAGCACGCGGCGAAAGAGAACCACGGCTCACAACACTGGAGCACTGTTTCGCTGCGCATCGAGAATCTCGACCCTTTTCTCTTTTTCCAAAAGCCGTAAACTTCCTTCGGCCGGGAGGGAGGACACATTTGTAAATATTCCAGCGAAGAATCTCACACCACTTCCGTCGGGAAACGAAAACAACAACGGAGCCGAGCACGTAAGCAGAGAAAGCAGAGAGAACCGATCACATCCGAAGTCAGGGCCCAACTGGCAACGAGTCCCTACTCCCTGCTAAAGTCCGCGCTCGGAGTCCGAAGGCCCTGCGTTCTCCAGGTAGAGGCGAGCGTCGAGAATATGGAAGGGGAACAAAAAGGTAAGACTAGAAAGGACCTAACTAGCGTCGAAAGGGGAAGGGACCGACCCCCGGACTCGCGGGGGGAATGGGGAATTGAGCGAGAGAGGGCAAGACCCCTACTCCGCCCCTTCATCCTGTTCAATTATATTTCTCCTTGGTAAATGCCCATATTGTTACGTTTGTCAATGGCGAGCTAAGTGAGGGTCACGTTTGCCCGGATAATACCCGGTGAATTCTGGCGGGCGAGCCTCCCCTGCTCGCGTACCCTGCCTTGCTCTTCTCTCGCACAACCGTCGTTCCCTTCTCTCCCTCCTTTTCTTCTCGTCGTTCTATTCCCCTCCCCCCCTCGCCCCCTTTACCCCTCCCTTCGGCAAAACCGGCAAAACTACTTTGCCGCGATTCAACGTTGATTTTCCAGGCTTCTCGAGATTCGAATTAGTGAGCGAGATAAATTCATACTTTATCATTGTGAGAAATCAATTTGTGGCTTTAATTCTTTTCGTACGCGTCTTTCGCTTCCTCCTCCGTTTCTTTTTTTTTTCTTCGATGTTCTTTTTGTTTTCGAAATATTAATTATTCAAGCAGGTAAAAGTACGAGAGCGTCCTCTGGGACGAGATTAACATCTCCGTGTTCCATTTACACGAGCTGCTTTTTTTCGCCGAAACGGTACATTATTTTCCCGAACAAGGTTCTCTTCGATAATTGTTGCGTTTACAAATGACAACAATTATCATATCTCGGCGGTACGAGAAATTCCAGTCGTTTTCGATGGAATCTCGACTTTTTCTCATAAATCTGTGTAATCGTGTTTTCAATTGAACATCCCGGGCATGTTTATGGCTCGTCACTACACGCGCGTGTCGGTCTCTCGAAATTAGAAAACCGAAAGAGACTTTCCGTGACACGTCTGAATTTTTTCTTTTCTGTGCTCGTCTCATATCGACACTGTGTGTGTGTGCCATCCTCTCTCTCTCTCTCTCTGTTTCTCACATGGTCATTCTCGCGCGACGAGTAGATACGCACGAGTATATTGTAGAAAGCGGACGCTAATCGTGCTCACGTGGGATCCATCTGCTGAACGAGCACGCGATGCGAGAAACTCGAGCTTTTTCAGAACGCGGATTCAACACCTTACGAAAGGGAAGAGTGCGCTAGGTTGAGACACCTTTTTTAATTTGTAAAAACTGTCGTTTTTAGGGAAACTTAATTTGGGTCATTGAAACGTTTAATCTCGTGTTAAAATTGCTTTTTTCTTAGATTTTCGATTCCTTGGAGTTTAAATGTCAATATTCATGTAATAAAATGTCAAAGTGAAATATTACAAATGTAAATCCTAAACTATCATGGCGGCGTGCTAAAGAAATAAACAGATACTTGTTTTTTTTTTATGGAGGTTAAAATAATTTTGGGGTGTTTTAAACCACGTAAAACATCTTATTAATTTTTTCATTGTATAATATTCTTATAAGCGTTGATCATTCTACTTCTACTTCATTCTACTTCTTGTTTTAGACTGTACATTTTTCTTTATCAATTCCCATTGATTTTCAGCGATTGAAAATGAAGTCAAACGTTGAAAACTCGAAACGAATGCAGAAATCCATTCATTAAATGATTTCGGTTTTTATTTAATGGACTATTTAAATTACGGAACACAAAAAAGCTGGTCCCTTTTTTCCTTAAAAAATGGATTTGAGGAAATATTATTATAAACGGGAAGATCAAATCTGGCTTTGTGTCACGATAACAACAATTCTTTGAAATTTAAATTGACCGTTCTAAATCATCAACTAATACACTAACTTTCTGATACAGTCTCTCGCAATATCGAATTGTTAATTTTCCCAAACTTCGTACGTACAGCAATTTTAATGAACAAATTAATTACAAAATGATTATCATGCAATATTTGCATGACTCATGAATTGGAAATCATTTGAACCCATTCAAAATAAAATTAGATAAATTTCAGCAATGAATTCCTTTTATACTGCCACAGTTTTTACTATTACTAAATTTTTTAATGGTTTATAACAAAATAATTTTAGAGGAGCAAACGAAAATGAAGTTTTATGTAATATTTAGATAAACACCATCAGAAAACGTGAGCAATATCAGGCAAATTACCGCATTCGCTACAAAAAATTATAAAAAATTACAAAATTTACAAATGATCTCGGAAAGTGACAAAACATACGAGAAACTGCAAATTAATTGAATATAAAATATGCATTAAAATATGTTATATTTGTGTTTACATTATTTTATGAATATTATATTTACATTACGTTTATTTCAACTTTCCAATACTAAAATAATGCTAAAATAAACCTATGCAGCTGGTCTGACTTATATCACTTCTTTTTGTTATGTTTTTTAAGCAACCAACATCGAACTTTGCATTTTTAATATTGTTCGTGGGATTAAAAAAATACAACAAAACTTCAACAAATACCATTTCAGTATACAAAATTTGTTAAGAACTAGTAACAATTTGAAAACGAAAAATGAATATGGAAAAAAGAAAAATGGTACGATTTCACCTCGGAAGTGATGTTCATTTTTCAACGTTTTTCTCAGAAGAATCTTATTTCTTCACATTTTTTTTTTAGGAAAATGCGATTTCAGAAAAGCTAAGAATAACGAATGAACGAGCCAAAGAGGGTTTAAAGATTCCAAAATCGAGATCGAGAAAGATCGATGATACGCAAAGATGAATAGGAGCAATAAGGAATGGTGGGCATACCTTGACTGTGCAATTGTTGTTGTGATTGACTGGAGGGTACGCCAGGTGACCCGGCAAATGAGGATGAGGATGTCCAGGATGATGCGGTTGGTCCCCCATCATACCACTGGAAGTGTGGTGGTGCCCGTTGCTCCCCATAGCTTGTCCGCCTTGGAGCGAGGTGTAAGGGGCACCTGCGTCCTGAGGCGCGCAATAAGGAGGTGAGTGAGGACTCGGGTCCGGCGTCGTGGTCGTACAATTGCCGCCGCCCCCGCCACCCGTAGAATATCCATGATGGGACCCACCGGGCGGGTGATGAGGACTGCCCGATAATGACGGGTGGTGGGGGTAGGGGTTCATACCAGCAGCCAGAGCGCTCGCCAGCTTGGACGATGTATAGGCGGGCCCCTGGAGCCCACCGCTTTCCTGATATTAAAGAAAATAAAGCTCGCTCGCTGTTGTCTAATACAGGCTCGCAAGTGTTGCGGGCTCGGCCCTCTTATTTCCAATCCCACGAAACACCTGCAACAGAAAAGATAATTGATTTTTTTAATGAATTCGATGGGAGATACGGGGATTGATTTTCGAGATAGCATCTTTCTCCATTTTCCCGCATCTTTCTCGTTAATGAATTATTTTGTTTTCGACCTTTCCCAGTTTATCACAGCGTATTCGGGCTCGACTTCAAAGCGCATTTGTCGCTCGGTTATTCAGATTTCCATAGATTCCGAGCTGGAATAGAGCCATTCAATGGATTATTCGCCATGGCTAGGAGCAATTAAATTCAATTCTATAAACGAGAGAGGAGACAAAAAATGAAAGCCCGGAACGGTAAATGGCACTTTCTGTCAACCCTCCTTCCGGTTGTACCGCGAACAACGGATGTCGCGGTATATAGCATAAGACGTATTCAAACTGAGGAGAAACGAGGGAGGCTCGCCAGTAAAACCCATGTTTTACGAGCATTGCATACTGTTACTTTGCTCGCTCGGCCCTTCTGCGTCGTTCTCTTTAATTAAGCATTCTGTCGTTTTAATTGTGTTCCACTCTTAAACAAGCGAACAAAAAAGTCTCCGAGAAAATGATTGCTCCGAAGCGCCATTTTCGCGATTTGTTTTTGTTGCGAGAGCGCAACGCGGTGGCGAATCGTTCAAGGGAATCGATTTGACGAATCACGTGACTCCTGCCATTGACTTTGATGGAAACAATGAACACGAAAACAAGTCTATTGTAAAGCCAGGCGAACAAAGCTGGCACTAATTACTCGCTTTTATGATCTTTATCGGCATCTAATCAGATTTTCTCATTTTCCTGTTCCCCCTGAAAAGTAATCTCATTAACGGACTATCATTTAAACCCACGGCACTACTACCAATCCTGGTCATCATCACTCATTTCACCCCTTTCCTACTCGCAGTCGCTCGAGAAATTACTCGTTTTCTTACCTTCCATTATCGAGTGCATGACAATTAATTTAATTTCCACTCTTATACTACGAGTTGACACTTTTCACCGCAATGTCAATCCTCAATGGTATTTGACATGTTTGCGAGAGCGTAAATCTTATAGTCTAATCCCCTATACCATTCACCAGATTTACGACCCACCAGATGTGCGCTAACGAAGTTTGTAAGCTTTAATTAGCAATCCAGCTTCTTTATTGCGGAAAAATGGCAAGATTGAATATATTTTGTCGGGTCCTTGTCAATAAATAATAATCACCCAATTTCCCCGAGTGCAATACTTCGCGGCTACATGTGAACGCGTGTACGCGAGCATCCGAGTGAGCATCTTAGTTAGCCGCCTATCGCCCGCCAGCTCTGCATGGAATTGAGTCTCGAGGCGCTATGCCGTAATTTGTTCCATTATTGCAGAAGTTATGGCAAAATCCATTAAACAAACGCGCTTTTAATTAAATCGTTAGTGATTCAGAGCAGTGTTATCATCGGGGCAACTATTTTCTTCCCTCCCTTGGAGCAATTAGCCGGCGAGTACCTGAAATCGAAGCAAACATCGCTCCCAATCAAAGTGAGATGACACAACGACGCGACGCCAGCGAATCGTTACGAAATGGAAAATATGCGAACGTCTGGAATTGACGCAGGCGAGCCCTTCTTGCAAATGCGACAGGTCAAGATAACAAGATGATAGCACGAAACACTACACTGGTAATTACTGTAATAATAATGATGATGAGGAGTAGGAGGAGGAGGAAGGGGAGAAGGAGGGGGAGGGGGAGGACGACGACGATCAGGCGCGATAGTAATAATTAACGATCGCAATCGTACGAAAATGAGGACGGGGCGAGTGCGACAACGGCTACGATAACGAGCGGTTTAGCGATCTTATTAGCGATAAGCGACGATAACGAGGACGCTCCGTCGATATAGTCGATAACGATTGCGATCGCGTAGAACGAGCAAGTTTAACGCGCTGGAGCAGCCGGCATGCGAGAGAGATTTATCGATTCGGTGGCACGAGTTACATGAGTTACCAACTGTAAGATACGCGCGTTTCTTAAAGGGAAGATTTCTTCCGATGCCGCGGGGATGAATTCTCAAAGACCGCCCGGATACTTGAAATCCATGCCTGTTTTGTAACCCATGAAGAAGATTACTGATCATGAAGTTTTTGATTACGTGCTTGCAAAAAATTATCGACAATAATTGACCGTGCACGATTTCTGTACGTGCCGATAACGCTTAATTTTACATGTCTCAAGTTCAAGCTGTCAAATTAAAATGTCGAGTTGGCAATAAAAAATAGAAGATAGGTAGTTTCGAGATAAAATTAAGTCTTGAAAAATTTGAAAAAGTTTTCAAATCTATATCATGACGATCGCCCAACTCTGTTTTCGAATCACGAGACATCGTTCTATACACCTGTTGACGCAAAAAGACGCGAAACAAACAAAAGTCCGTCGAATCGACGAGGGAGAAAGAATGGATTTCGCCCGAGGGCCGAGTGGCGTTCGATTGCCAAAATACCGTTCAAAGATTCAACATAATAGCGTCTTGAGACTTCGTGCCTCGTGATTCCTCGAAAGGACTCGATAAAAGTGTATACCTTTTCATTTGGAGGAAGATTAAAAAAAAGAAGGATCCGTAACTCTAATAGAGGACCGCGGCAACGAACGGGGACCATCTTGGCTTCTCATAAATAATTACTATAATCACTTTCAACAATAATTAGATTATTCCCAGTCCTCTCCTCCGGCGTACTCTGTCGCGTTCTGCAGCGCGAGCTTTGCGTGCCTCGCTGCCGAGCGGTCATTATCTCGCCGAAGTTATCATTATCCGAGAGGGCGTGCGCGCCGATTTCTTGCATTTTTTATCCCGGAGCTGCTCCCCTTTTTCCAAGATATTTCCACTCTTTCCGTCTACCTCGTTCTATTTGCCCTTTTGCTTTTCGACTTGCGTGATTTGCCCTCCCTTTCCCTCCCTACGTCCCTCTTCCTCTCGTAAGCGTTCTTCGGAGCGTTTATTACGGAAAGCAAATCTTCCGCGGAGGGTGAGCGCGTCCAGCGAGAGGCGTTATTACAAGATACAAATGCTTTATTTTACTGTTGCCGGCCAGTTGCGCCGGAATTCTCGAACCATTCTCCGTGGAATATTATTGCGCGAGAGCAAGACCGGACGGGGAAAGAGAAGGATCGAAGGAAGGACCGACTCTCGGCCGTCCGTACCTATTGCTTGAAAGTACATACCAAGCATTTTGTTGTAGATACTATTTTACTCTCCAGCATCATCCGAAGCTCTATCCTTCCGTGGGCCGGCCGACCGGCCGGTTGTTAAAGAGAAGATAAAGAACCCGAGAGAGCTCACTCACATCCCTCTTTTGCACAAACTCCTCCTCGTGTCCCACGTGCACGTGTACGTGCATTTACATTTTACTTTCTTACTTCTCTCCTCCAAGGTAGATTTTATGATCCACTATCAATATTATGCGTACAATATATGCATCGAGGACTTAACGTCGGAGTATACGGTACAATGTCGAAGCCACGCGAGATCGGACGAACAATTTCCTACGTAACTCGAATGACTTTTGCAATTCGTCGAACGTTCAAAAGTGATTTATGGAATTTTCCGCGTTGGGCAACGGACGTCGCCGGAACGACGGGGGAAAGTTCGCTTGAAAACCAAGACTGCAGGCGAAGGATAATCCACGACAGCGGCACCTGCGATGGGAGAGAAAAGTTCACGAGCGTGATTGCTAGAATCGTGTCATGGCGATGCACGCGGCAAAGCGAAGGAGCGAGCGAGTGGAAGCGGTGGAAGTGAAGGCTCAAAAAAAGCGGCTCGCGTCTACGTAGCTCGCATGAAAACGCAAATGAGTATAAAGTGCGCGAGAAAAACATCGAAACACACTCCAAAGCTTAATAAATGTTTAATTAAACACGAGCAAATGAGTTGGGGCGCGCGCGCTTGAAGGAAGGGAGGAGTTTCATGCTGGACATTGAGAGTGTGGGTCTCCATAATTCTTGAGCTTCTTGCGCGAAAAATCTCTCGGTACCGGTTCTCTTTGCACGCATGTACAATACAAGTACAAGATTCCGCGATGGAATTTCATCCTCGCCAAACGACATAAATCTACGGTGCATTAATGTCCGTAGAAAAGACGACTCGTCCTTTTCTCCCGGGTCTTTTGGTGTGACGAGCACTTAATGCGATCACTTATCTGCGTATGCGCGAGCGGCTTGCTGCATGAATTGCGCCAACAGTCTGGTAGAGATCATCAGCGGTTGTAAACCGCTGCCTGGGAAGCCTCCGTCGCCGAAGGATAACATTGCTGTGTAAGATTGCGCTTGGCTATATGAGGAGGATGTCGGAGGAAACTACGACGTAATGCTCTTTTATTTATCGACGTTAGAGTCAATTAGCAAAATTACGCCAGCGTCTCTGCACACTTTCCATCTCTGATTTGCCGTCCGAGGATGGTAATGCTCCGTTGCACTTTGCCGCGCTATCCTCTTTCTCGGAAGAACCATTTTATTTGTCTTTCATTCTTTTCTCGCTTTCCAAGGAAAATGAGATTCTTCATGTCCGAGTATAGATACCACGCAGAGCTTGACACACACGCGCAGTTTAACCTCCGAAGGCCCCCATAAATATCCGACTGTGGCAGCTTGTTACTCCACGCTATACGAACTTCAAACCGACCACAACACTCAATATCCCTCGTCTACTCATCGCAAGATCCTTCGCTACTTCCATAGCCACGTGCTGTCCAAAAGCTCTCTTCTTCCACGCCCGTCATCTTCGACTTCCTTGTGACTATGTAGGTATACCCACGTTTCCGAATGCCGACAAACAAGTTGCCCGCACTTTGCTAAATAGCCGAAGGACCGTTTCTCGTTCCTTCCTGCATGGGACTTTTGCCTTCCGAGAAAATGCACGACCAAAGGAAAGACAATTCGACTTTGAGTTAGCTGGACTTCGTTTATTGCGCTGTAAATTTTGTTCTCGCCTTGAAATGCTGGCGCGAAAGAAAAATATATAATGGCTGGAGAATTAATTTAGGAGAGAGACACGTGTTGTTTTTTAGCTGTAAGAACTATAACTTTTGAAAAAACATACAAAAGGAAATGATACGAACAAGACGGACTTTTTGAGAAATACTCAATAAAAATGCTAGCGATAAATTATATCATGTCATCGTATTAAACGTACGAAAAAGACCAAACAGGACCAGCAGATAAATTATACAAATGTTCTATGCAATATTACCAAATTAGTCTCATTTCATTTATATATTACTCAACATTTTTTTATTATTCAACGATGAGTAATGATACTCTTTGGTTCCTTTCATAAACCGTACGAGAAAAAAATAAAAAATTGTGTTTTGATTTATCTTGTGAATCAGCTTTTTCCATTTTTCATCTCTTTCATCATTTTATTTTCCCTCAGTATAAAATTTGCTAAGAAGCGTAACATTCCAAATAAAATATTAAAAATGTACTGGCAATAAATGATGATTTATTCGAGACACCGCAAAATTGTTAGTTTAATAAAGAATTACTTTTTTAACAAAATTTAAAATTTTGAAACAAAGTAATCATAATAGAATGTTTCTGCCATTTCTTCAAATCTGTTTTGAAATAATAACTAGAACTTGTTCGCTGTAAGAATTCAAAGTTTTGTATGATTTCTATCTAGATGTATAATTTAGAATCACATTTCATTCTCCTATATCTTCATTCAAGTGATAATTAAATTTTTTATCCCCATAATATGACGTACTCTTATCGCCTGCATGTATCTCAGAACACATCGCCGAAAAACTCATCGTTAACTTTTCCAATAATTCACTCCTTCATCCATTTACGACTCTATCGCTATTATACTTACTTACTTATTGTAGGCCGATTAATACTATCACGCCTTCACTAGATGTAAGTCGACGTGCATGTCTCTGTCACCCCTTTATCAAGGTTTGACGTAGCCTTTGATAGAATAGACATTTTAGACGTAGATCTTTAAGAGCAGTTATATTCCATTTGTTGATACAAGAAGATTTTCTTTACGTTTTTCTTGTCATTTTCTCAATTGAATCTTAATTTTAGTTAAAACGCCTACGACTTTGTTGTTAATAAACAGTAAATGGGTGGAAAAAAAACCAGTGTAGCTCAATTGCTCAACAAATCCTTTTCCTCGGTCACCACAAGATTTTCCTTTATGATTATTTTCTTTATACTGGACGTTTCCGGATCACAGCAACGTCGAGGTTCAAACGTAGGATACCGATAATTAGAAAGTTTGTTAAAGCGTCTAAAGAGTCGAGTTAGCGTCCTAGCCGTTCGTTAATTTTGTCGTCCGTGTCCGCAGTGCGGAACGGTCCAAGAATTTCGAGCGGGGCGTCTATCGGTCAAGGTAAATGCGGTGCGCATTAGAGGCGGAACAGAGCGAGGAGTGAACGCGGTTAGAGGCGGCTCTAATTGGTTAAAATTAGCAAGTTTAGTCATTAGGCGAGTTTCCTTCGTTGTGGTGGCAACGTAGGGTCCACTTGTCTCCACTTGCAGAGCAGAGGAAGGCGAGAGACTGAGGGAAGAGTTTCCAGCACACGCTGTTAACCAAGCACTTACATTGAATTTCGTTGATAATGCAAGAACGCTGCATAGTGCACAAAATAACCATTTAGGGCTCGGGGGCTAATGTCAAACAACATTTGCCACTCGCAATTTTCCTTTAAAAATTACCACGATGAAAATGAACGACAGTTACTCGCCGCCAAATACACGATGTTTTTTTATTTTCTACAACATCATGTCACGATTGAAAATAATCAAGCGGCGCGAACTCTTTTTCCCCTTTTGGAAAGCGATAGCCACTTTCGCCGAGTGCCTTAATTCCGTTAGCTTTTCTACGTGCTCCCCCGTTTCCTCCCCCATTGTAAATGTGCACCCCACGGGCAACAATGCGAGCTCCGACTGTGTGCGTGGTATCCGTGAAGGTCACGCGTGGTACACGAACATACTTCACATGCACTCTCCGTATTCACCGGACGACATTAGGTACAGACACACAACAGACACACACGCACACACACACACAAATACACACGAGCTCGAGCAAAGGCATCAGCTGCTGCGCAAGGACCCTTAATTATTCTATTAACCCGGCTATTCATTGCCACATTTCATCATGTTTAAGCAGTTGGGTGCAGCTCCACTGCGTTGAACCCAATTCATAAACTTCCGCAATAATGTCAACGCCGTTGTTTCGGTTCGTTTATCGATTGAGCTTGTTCTCGTTTCAAGTTTTACGAAGGCCAGACAAGAGTTACGACGTAAAGATTGTGGGTTTGTCGCGTGATGTGAAATTAAAAAATTATCCTTCGGGAAAGCCAGGATGCGGCGTAGAACGTCGTTAAGTTAAAATTGGAAACGCTAATTTCAGCCCCCATAGGGTGGCTTTACAGCGTCATTTCGAGTGGGGCAATTTTCTTTCCGCGAGAGTTTGCGGCCGCATGATTGGTCGTAAACGCCAAAAATATGCGCTGATTGGTTGAACAGTTAGCTTTATGGGAGAGGCTCGCCAATCCCGCATTTAATGGCGAATTTTTGCAATTTTGTAACGGCCGGATTTTACGCTCCGCCGCCTCTCTTTTTTAAAATTTCCATCGATACTTTTTAAAGTCGAATTTTGACGCACTCGGTAAACAGAGCAATCGTAAAAGTTAACCGTCGAGCGTAGAGCGCTTTATTGGAAGCAAGAATTTTCGAAAATTAAACGAACCCCGGTCTCTTTCAATTTGGCGAAAGCCCATAAAATAATGATTCCAATTTCGCGAAATCGCTGCTAGTGCCGCGCCGACTTCATCTCGCCCGTGGCTCTCCCTCCCCTTCGAGGATTCGGATTAAGCGACTAAGGAAATTCAATATCAGTAGCTGAGATGGGCACATAAAATTACTGACTGCCACTTTGCCTTAATTTGCGCAGTAAAGTGCGCCGATCCCTCCTACGCCTAAAGTTCGCCTTCGTTCCATGCCTGTCGCTTCGCACATTCTACCTCACTTTAGCGTAAAACTTAAGGCTTTCCGGTTATTGGATCCTGCATATTTCATCCACTGATTCCAGGGGATTCGCGATTAATCCAAGCGAACAAATCATCTTTTTGTCAACACATTTTAAACCCGAGCCTATGCAGAAGACAAAGAAATATACCTCGGGAGAAAGTCCTGCTCGTTTCACCCTCGCCGCGACCCTTTTGAAACCCACTATCCAAATTTATGGCATCGTCCCCCGCAAAACACAACACGTAAAACGGGATCCGCGCACGAAATTGAAGTCGCGCAAGATCGCGGTTTCGGGGCGGGAGGGGAGGGAGTGGAGCACGAGAAGCATAGAATTTGCAATATCCCAATGGCGGTTAGGGGTCCGAGTCTTTCGGCACGTACGGAGAAGTCTGGCTTGTGTGTCATTACTATCAGTTTATCAGACAGACCGAGGGGGCCGCCGAAACAGCTGTTGCCCTGCGATATGGTAATTTCGGAATGAGAGATAGGGAGGAAGTAATATAAAGCAGACCGAATTTGACGTCGATGCGGAAGAGTTTGGGATGAGAAAGTGGCGCCCAATATATGGGAGTCGGGCAAATTTTTTCGAAAAAAAAAAAAAAGAATCGCGGAGGATTTGCATCGTATTAACTCGTTGCGTTGCGACAAAGGAGCCACGGCAGCATTTCACAGAATCCCGTAAGTGATTAAAAGTACTTTCCACATTCTACGCAGGCCCCTCTCGCGCCCCGAGCTCTCTGGCGTCTGGTTCTTTCTCTCTTCTCGAAGTAACGAGAGGAGACGGAACCTTTTCACAAAGTGCAATCCACCGTGACGGGCTTCTTATTCGCTCTAACATTTGTTGGTTCTCAGCTTACGTTCGCCATGAATTTACGTGTGTTGCACGCACGTTCATTCAGAAGCAATGGAACATAAACGCAAAGTCTGTATAGCCGCAGACAAACGCACGCACACGATTTCGCAGTTACGTATATACTTTGATTATTATATAAATATTCCCTGAAATTCTTTTAACTGCTATCGGCAACGCTTTTGAATGTGAAAAGAAGCATCTTGGAGCATTCGCACATTGCATATTCCGTTGTGGGCTAAACACATTCGTGCGAAACACAAACATGTCCGGAGCATATGAAATGCGAAATACATAATAGCGTATTAGTAGCTATTATTTCCCATCCGACAGCTGCGACGCAACTTACGATTGAATTGTTATTCAATTCAGGATGGGAGGAAGAGAGGGAGAGAGTTTGAATTAAATGTGCGTTTTGACCAAAAAGGAAAATTTAGTAGTAGCTCGACCACAAAAGGAAGGGAAGGTATTGTTAATTATTCGCATTTGTCATCGCGTGAGAAGGTTTTTTGTCAGGCTAAGGGCCGTGACTCCCCTGTAAGAATGATTGAATGGATATTTGCGGTAATTGTATCGGCAAATTGTCTTTAGAGTATTTAAAAAAAATGATAAAAGGTATAGGCAGCTTTTCAGACGAGAGCCAAGCACGTCAAAGTGGATTTTTTAAGATCGCCCCTGAGAGCGCACCGAGACAATTAATTACATAAACATTCATGCAAACAGTAAGAACGTCTGGATCCGTCGAACTGACGGCGAATTGTTTCCGGTCAGATTATCGCCGGGACTTGAAGTACTTCTGGAAGAATTTGAGATAACGATGCTCACCCTTGACTACTTACCCTACGTACCTCTTTTCTCTCTCGCTATATAGCTTGAAGGGGCGAATCTCTCTTGCGGCTTCACGGACGTGGAACGATAATGCCCGTGGCTAATTTATTATTTGAATTACGGCGTAGCCTATATAAAGCAAGTGCGATCCTATTAAATTTCATCGTATATAACTAATTTTACGTTGTTCCTTGGCCGAGATTTTTTTTTCGCGTAATAAGTCACGTAAATTCTGTTACATTTTAATTAATTTTTTTCCTCGTTAAAAACTCGAGTGATTAATTTTACGCGTCGAACGATAAATAGTGATGAATAGCGACGTTTATTCGCGAAAGAGTAACGATCAACAAATGCCGCATTCGTCAAAACTTGTGAAGAGATATCGGATGCGATACGCGTGTAATGAGTTGATCAAGTTAATTTATTGACCGTGGACGTTGACTCACAAATGTTCCGGCGCGTTAATTGTATTTTCATTACGCAATTGTTCGTCATAAAGCATCCCAATGATTGAGCATTCGTCAACGCGGAATGAGTTGAGAAAAATCACAATTGAATCTTGAAATTGACTCGTGAAAGCGAGTTTCCCATAAGCAGAATAGAAGCAAAGCGAAATTTTCTCGTTTCGTTTTCGAGAAAGCGGAAACATTGAGGATTTATGACACGGCGTTCAAGGCCCGGTGAAAAAGGAAGAAAGATCTGTGAGAAGGAGCCCCGAGGGGTATCGAGAGGGTGCAATAAAATCCTTTTCCTAAGAACTAATCACCAGGACCAACTTCTCGGCGTTTTCTCACAGAGTCGTTTATACCTGAGACGTACATTGTCTGTCAGTATGTACATTCTGTTGGTCCCAAACGTGACCGGTCACAATAGGATCAGGCGCTGTTTTTCGCTGTAAAGCAGATAATCCACTTGGAAGATGAGACGCGCCGTTATTTCCAGGGAATATTTTTTCCCAAAGTCATTTCGACGTCAATTATCCTGTTTTCCAAAGTTTGCAGCACCTTTGGGACCTCGGGGAAAGAGGTCCCTTGTAAAAATTTCCGGTCGACGTAGAAAACGCGCCGTCGCTGCTGGAAGCAACATTTCTGTAATTGATCCGGTAAAGTTCAAAAGCCACCGCGCATAGATAAGTAAATACGACATGTGAATGATACGTGATGGCAGGCGCTTGAATTCGTAGATAAACCCGCAATTTCGTGATTGCTTTTAGCCCGACACTTTGTATCTACCTGTACGTATCTACATTGACTCGACGCGAGCTCGTCGACAGGTCCAACGATTCATTACGGTAATGACACGCATACATCAATTCGCATTAATATTCTAATGGATGCACGTTGGTAGGGAAAAAGGAGGAGAAGGAGGAGGAGGAGGAAGAGGAAGAGAAATGACAGAAATGTTCAAGAAATATTCAAGGGAAAATTCGTCTCGTTTTCGTCAATAGGGGAGATCCGGGACGTTTCGCGACTTTTCGACATTTTATTTCCGGAAATTATTGAAAAATGGAAACTACGCTTAACGGATATTTAACTTCCGTAACATTTCCAGGACTTTAAACTACATATGTGCAAACGGAATTTGTAGGTTTTTATTAATATATTATGTCGTTTTTATTTAGAATCATTTGTATACAAATTATATCTTCAAAACCTCATCAATTATGGGTTTTTTTTATTGTGTTTATCAAGAATTTATCAATTCTGTCATACTTTCGTGTTTATGCAGGTAGTTTTATGATCATCAAAATTATTAAAATGTGTAACACTTGGAACTAAACTGTTTTCAAACATGGGAATGAAATCTAAATTTTTTATGAAAAAAACTATAGTTGCGCATGTACACTATGCATTAAGTAACTTCGAATAAAAGTACACATTTCTTTCTCTAAAACGACTACAAGACATCTAAATTTATAATAATCGAAAAAAAGTTGAAAAAAAAATTTGTCAACTGTCATTTGGACCCTGAAAATTGTATGTTTTTGTCTACAATACATAATATTATTTCAACTGGCAAATCACGAAACGTCCCAGGTTTTTGATATGTACGCAACACCAAATTTTAGAGGCAATGACAGATACATATCATGTTGAAAGTACACTAACCATTGACGAAGCGGCTTTAATGGTGTAATGGATGAGATGAAATTTGGTAACCAAGTGGAAAAACAAAGGAAGACTGCGATTTCAAAGGTGAGCTAAGCTCTTATGTAATCGCGGATATTACTACCCGGCGTGAACACGATTCTAGCCGGGTCGAGGTCGAAGATATCCCGGATTAAATAGACTCGGTACACTTGTTGCTCGTCGAGTTCCATAGATTTTTTTCTTCTATTCTCAAAAACCGCTCTAAAAACTTTTCAACTCGCTTATCTAGTCGCATTTTTTTATCGAACTAAAAATATTATAATTTACTGATAACCAAAAACCAAAACATATGGAAAGCTGTGACATTCAACAAGTCATTGGAAAGTTTGTCGCTGTTCAAACACCGTTTCGATTGGGGAAACGACGTTGTTTAAATAATGATTAATCAATTGGAATAGAGAACGGGGCAAAAGCTTTTTGTAGTGCTACACAGTTTAAACGTTTGTGCCTCGTTAGCGAGACGTAATGATTACTCGGTTATATGGACTCGCGTATAATTCAATAACGATCCACCGCGGTTAGGCATAACAATGCTGCGTCATCGTTCTGTTCACCGATGACGACGCTCCTCCTCGCGCGTTATCGGTCGTTACGCGCGATGACGTGCATTTTGCGTGAGATGCTCGTAACGCCCCATTCTCCACTGATTTTCTTCATTAATTATCGCTCTCATCCTCGACAAATAATTCGCATTCACTTTGTCATTACCGTTTCGCGATTTTCCCGCCCCATTAACCGTTCGACAAAAGCATCGAAAGACACGTAGACTTTTAATTTGCGCCATTTTTCGTGTCGCATTTGTGGCAGACAAATCAGATTTTAGCTCAATTGTGAAACGGGAACACCAGAATTTTTTTATGTTACGTATGCATGGATTTGATTTCCAACAGAAAATATAGATTTTGCGACTTTGTAAACAACTTTATGTTTATTGAGAAACAATTTCCTTGACAATATTTATGTACTCGTACTTTTTTATGACTTTAAATAAGTTCATTTTAAACTTGAAAAATCAGAGGCTCTAAGTATTAGCACAAAAACATACATTTATCTTTGATACGAAAAAAGCGTTTTTTATTTTAAAAAGAAAAAAAACCAAAGTGTAGAGAAATGACGCATCTCGAAGATTTTCACGTGAAATTTGTAAGAAACATGTTCACAGAGGAACAATGAAGTGATATTGAAAAATTGTCCAACCGTACCAGCCTCTCCCCTACTTATATTCGGAGGTATAAAATCGATTATTTTCCACGAGCAAATTTACAATGGACGATAAGACACATAACACGGAGCACTTCCCCAGCAACGATTTCCAGCGTAATCTCGGTAAGAGATCTTGGCGAGATGTTGTAAGTGCATGGAATCAATTACCGCGACTTTCTCCGCGTGGGCGCCCCGGTCTCTACACTCGATGTGTCGGACTCTCCCACACGCGAACCTTTCCGCCAAATGTAACTGTATTCACGCCTGCGAGTATAAATACGTTACGTACAATATTTATATCCGTCTGTCGAGAATTTGTGTCAGTTCAATTAACCATCGGGCAAAGTACACGAATGTAAATGGCAAAAGTAACGTTACGAGAACTGAAATAATCAGATCGAAAATTCTAGTTGTAGGTGCTTCATTTTTTTCCTTCCGGTGAAAGAGATCGCGCTAGCGAAACTTTGCACGGGGCAGCAGCAGGGGAGAGATAAGAAGAAAACAGATGAATGAGAACCTATTGAGAGAAGCTTGGTCTGATATTTTGGCAGTTTCGACGACGTCGTTTGTCAGCATTAGATCGTTCAATCGGAATAAGCCAATTTTCCGAGCGATTTCTTATATCTGCTCGGCTTGATCGCAGGCTATAACGTACTGCTTGTGTAACTGCACAATTTCGCTGCAATGATAATGAAAAGTTGTCGAAACTAGTTTTACGGCGTGCCGGGTGTATTTTTCAATGTTTCCATTGCCATTATGTCACGCGAAATTGCATGTTATCGTGTATTACGTTATAATTATCATCTTTATCTCGAAAAATGTATCTATATCAGTCAACTCCGATTACTATCTTTAAACTTTTCACCTGTAACAAAACTAAAATTTCACATCCCAATTGTTTCCTCGAAACTCGAGGTATCAAATATACAATTTTTCGTAAATTCACATTTTGCTTTTTACACGCTGTGACGCGAACGAAATCTTGTATTTTACAAGGTTTCGAGGAATCAATTATTCTCCTTTCAGGCAGGACGAATGCCATTGAAGGAATGCATACTTCTGGAAGGTCCAGGTGGCCCATGAAATAGTCGTTAAAACCCACCCTCGAAAGTCGTAAAACACCTGCCTGTTTCCCACCG
This sequence comes from Zelostemma sp. ZL-2020, assembly GCA_022816865.1. Taxonomy (NCBI): domain Eukaryota; kingdom Metazoa; phylum Arthropoda; class Insecta; order Hymenoptera; family Platygastridae; genus Zelostemma; species Zelostemma sp. ZL-2020. Next base: position 10,134 of record JABFQM010000607.1, on the reverse strand, counting down.
ATATTTTCAATAATAAAACATTTTCGTCCCACTAAAGTACAGCGATTTTCCTCTCATTCCTTTCTTTCTTTCTCTGACGATCAAGTTGCGTGGAATATTTCATTCTTCCCCATCAAACGCGGGAAGATAATGAAACGAATTAAAAGTTGGCGGTTTTAAAGTTAAGTATACATTGTAGAGGAGTCATCGACGGTTGGGAATCAAATTTCGCCAAGGAGAAATAAGAAGGGGGAGATCTTGTGAAGTAAGGAATGGGACTTCCAGTTGGCCGCTTCCGAATGAAAGTGCGGGGTGGGCCCGATGAATTCCTATCGGGGTCCGACGAAAAATCAACAAAGATTCTCTCACCTCCGTCTTTGACTGACAATGGACTCGCCATATTGTCCGAACCCTCCAACACATTCAAAGAGACGGAAATTATTTTCATTTTTATGCGTCTCCCGGTTCTTTTTTCCACGAGCGCAGCACGGAAACATTTTAAATAACATTCTCTCGTAAAAATAAGCAGTAAACGTACGATGAAATGGACTAAAAATACAGAGTCGATTTATGAAAATATCATTCGGAGAGACGAGTTTAATTGATGAATCATTTGCGAGGTTATATGAATGAAATAAAAAAAGGTCAAGCGCAAAGAAAATATGTAAATGAGTGGTCCCACCTACGAGGAACTCTCATAGCGAGCGGTGACTGGCAGATATACAAACATAAATATTCCCCGTTCGTTTCAACGCGCCGAGAAAGAACAATAAACGATTATTGAAAGTTGAAGCCAACATTTATTCAATTAAAACCTCGACGATGAACGTTGCGAAATCATCAGCCCGCACTTTCATTTTTCGTGGGAAGAAACTGGAAAGAGAGTGCAAGTGCGCGGCGCAAGTGGAACGAGAGCGCGTGAAAGAAAGAAAGAAGGCACGGGGAAGTAAGGTTGAAGGTTAAGACGCTGTCCTAACAACAGGTGGTAGCAGCCTCACTCCTATTCAAGCTCCATCTCCCTCACCCTTTTTCGTTCACTGTGGCAGCAGTCACGACGATAACCCGCGGCGACACCCGATAAAACCGGGTCGCGGCAAAGGGGATGCAGCCGCTCGGCCCGCAGCCGAGATAAGTGGGCTGTGCCGCGCGGGGGTTGGAAAAAGAAAATATCCGAAGGATTATCGACAGAAAAACAACCCTCCGACGTAATAATCGTTTGCGGAAATTACTTTTTTTCTCACTTTCAGCCGTTTCGCAGATACGAATACATAATTTTACCTCGGTGAGTCAGACTTTCGATGACGAATTCTGAGTCAGGATTCTGAGGTCAGACGCAGCGATTTCAAGTTGGAACTGGACCGACGAGTTCTCCGAAGTTTACCGGATCCGCGACCTCCGACCTCTGGTGAATAACAAGTCTCGATGATATCTTTTCATCGCTGTTCACTTATAACGAACGCATCACAAAACGAATGGAAAAAGTTGCTTGTGAAATAAGGTTGACGTCCCAGTAATGGACATGCTAAGCGGAAATCCAAATAAATAATAACTTCGTAGATGTTTTTTTAAAGAAATTTTGAAGAGTTCTTCATTTATTATCTGAGTAATGTTTTGTTGTTTTTATGTTTTTCATGCAACAAATTGAAAGAATCAAAAGTTTTTGAATATTAAAAACATTCAACGTTCAACGTTCAATGGATTTTCCTTTCGAATAAAATACATCGTGAATTATTCTATCAATAATTCTTTAAATTTCAATATCAACTATGAACAAATTATAAAAAACCAATATGTACAAAATTAAGTTTGCTATCACTCGGAAAACGATGTGTATGTTTATTATTCGTGTGACAGTACATAATGAACATAGGGTCAATGCGAGTATTTATGACACAAAAATACAAAGTTCTAAGATTATGACATAACTTTGTCAATTTTCGACGTTTGTAACTGATTTTTCATTGGATAATATTACGCGTGCGTTTTCAATTTACAAAATGAATTTCTACTTGTTATGAACAGAAATTGCGACTTCTTATCGATGTCACAAACGTCCTATACGATGAGGCATCACTTTGAGCAATTGTGATTATTATCTGGAAAACCTAAATGATTGTAATTTGAAGCACAAGACATTTTTAAATAATATATAATAATTTTATAACTGAAAAAAGCTCAAAATTAGTCCGAATTTTTATGAAAAACTAGACTTTGAAAATCTGGCAATCAACTTTCATAATCAGAATTTTATCATCGGTGTGTTTCTATTGAAAATTCTTCTTTTCGAATTGCCGGAATTTAGGGTGGTTTGTTTCATTCTGTATTTGAACGATGCAAAGCACGAGATTGTTCGAATATTTGTTTTTAATTAAAAAATACCCGCATTGACTTTACAATTGACGCAACAGATTCGAGCAGAATATAACGTGTTTTAATTCAACCAACCGTTTCTTATTTAATAATTAGCGTGAAAATAAATATCACATCAATCCGCTGATAAAATAATTTGATAAAATATGTAAAAATTGGAGCTGATTCCTAATTAAATACACCAATTGGAGAAAAAGTTACAGCAGATCAACTTTCACGATCTATCAAAATTTACTACCCAATGTTTCAGCTTCGAACTGGACCCTTATTCAAGGTTTAAAAAAGTCACAACATTTATTGTGTTATATGATGATAAACAATGATTCTTTTAACTTTTTGTTTACCTTGAAATGAAGGCCTGAAACGTTGAATAATAAATGTTGATATCGTAAAGGTCGATCTGGCTTTCTGTTTTTTATCCGTGAAAATTCCTTAATGTTTATTTCATCGCTTAGACATCTATCTTATCTTTTTATAATAGCCCTTCAATTTCGTCAAGTGTCTCAGTTTTTACCATAGCGTGCCTCCAAAGTATTGATTTCACCAAGATAAGCGCACCCGCCGACTTGTGAGAGAACAGATCTAAATTGAAATGTAGAGTACGATGGCCAAGGGGCTGGACACTCGGAGTATTAAGGTGGAGTGAGGTTGAATGTGATTCATCACTGTCGGTTCAATGGGAGAGCCGCTCATAGCTAATTAAATTTCAGTCCCCATTTATAAATGGCGTACTTTTTTCAATGTCGATGCTACACAATTCGCGCGAGACTTTGAGGAGATGTAAAAGACGTTTTCTTCTCATCAAGCAACGTCAGTGAATTCGCGTCCTGCACGATAATTTCATCAACATAAATAATCCATCAATCATTACGACCAGTGCGCAAAAATGAGCTACGGTGTTAGTGCTTGCTCGTGTTGATCGCATGAGAGCATGATTATTGTTAACCACGATAGGCTCGTAATTATGCGCGATTGTCTTCTATCAGGATTGTAGAGTTGATGAAATGAACGTATTCCAATGAATATGTATGGCCCATCGACATGTTCGGATTAGAACGGACGCGTCAAGAGGCATCGAAAACGCGTGTCCACACAACTTTTCTCGCGGTGATCATTCGTTAATGTAATTTTCTTGAAACGTTGTTCCTCCGATGACGCGTGAAATTTAGGTCCTTGTACCTTTTATCTCCGCTTGCAATTATTATCAGCGCTGCTCTTAGCGATGAACAACTAATGATATTGAACGTGCTTCCAACAGTTTTCCATTAAGGGAGAGTGCCCTAGCTTGAGACCTTTTATTTTTTAGTTTGTAAAAATTTGATTTCCAAGAAAACATCGTTTTAGTCGTTCAAATAATTTAAACGACAAAATTAAACGATAAAAACAATAAAAATTGTCAAAATCTTCGACCGAGAATATTATGTAGAAATATTCTTTACGTGTTGTACATTTTTGATGAATCGACTGTTTAGGAAAACACGAAGAATAAAATTAGAGAAGATCGAAAGCGGAAACGTATCAAATGAATATACTATTCGACAGATCAATTTTACGAATATTCTAATTCGCTGAATTAGTCTCCTTTCGTTCAGATACGATAAAATAACCAAATTCGTTGAATCAAAGATTGATCAAGTGACCGAAGCTCTTTCTTTTTTATCTTTACAACCTCGATTGTGTTGTCATTCAATTATTTCATTTAGAAAATCCATATTTTCGGCATTTCCCACAACGATTATTGGCTCCTGAATTCTATATCTCTCGAGGCTGAAAATTTTATTCTCAGCGGTACTTTTAACATTTCACAGCATTTCAAATGATTCAAAATGTTTCAAAGTGTTAAAGAGACTCCGGTACAATACGTACGAATTCGTTTTAATGCTGCATACAGGGTCGCATCGCAGCTATCCGTCGAAGAAGCACTGGAAATGGAGCTTTTATACGAAAGCACTCCATATCACTTTATTTAAGATTTACCCTCTCGGTCGGCTCTTTCAGCCTCCAACAAGACTCGTCCATTTCGCTGGTTCGTTCTCCCCTACCATCTCGCTCTTCTTCCTTCGCTGCCGCCACCCTCTCCAGCCATTTGAGTAGTTCGCCTATTCTTAAGCGCGATCCACGCGCTGTTCCGCACTCGGGCCTTCTGCCTAGCCTCCATTTATTTATCTCGCTTTTCAACATCCATTTCAAAAACTGTACTCGAACGCGTGTCGCGAGGTTTATCGCGCTTAGTTTATAGAAAATGCAAAAGCATCGAAGTTTTCCTCGTCAAGAATCCGAGGACACGATAATTTCATATTCCAGTGAACGCGATTGAAATAATTTATTCTTTCGCGACAACTCTCAGGATCCTCGATAAAAAATAGTCTTTTTCTCTCCGGAATCATTCGCTACCATTGATCCCTGCTACATATAAATTACACTACCGGCGACATATATAAACGCAGTCATAGTCTACGGAGCGGAATCTTCCATTTCTCTATCAGTCGTGCCCGTTTTCCGTCACGTTTTATTTCTCTCCGAAGGAGTATCTTCCTCGCACTCGACGGCCGAGTAAAGGGCCCTCGAGATCTGCCATGTAAACCGGTCGGTCTGGTCCCCCTGCCCCCTCTACTCTTCTTGTCGGCCACCTGCTCGCTCAGTGAAGCCCTTTGGACCCAGCGATCCCCATACCATTAAATTTATTCGAATCTCAGCGCGTTTATCCTGGATTCGCGCCTGTACTTCACATTTCTGCGAAACCAGTTCGAAAGCCGTGTCTCTTGTCTCGAAAATGCTCGGCCCCGACGATATTAATGCGACTTTGTGATTTGATTTACAATAGATCCGATCAAAAACGCGATAAAAAGCCTGGCGCGATGCTCGTGGAAAAGACGTCGCGTGAAAAAATGAAGTTTTTCCCCGGTGCAGCGTCGACTGTTTACGACGACGAGTCTGACTAATTGGCATTGACTTATGGCTTTAATTAAACGAGATGACGGCCAAGAAGTGTTTCGCTCGGAGAGGTGGGAGGATTCAACGGCCCTTTAAGAATCAGCCCTTTGTGCAGCAGCCTAGCGGAGCCGGCTAAACATTGCCAAGACACCGCAAAGACACTTCCCATTGTCTAATCCCGCTCAAAACTTTTTCTTTCAAAACTGTCCCTTTGCCAGTGACACCAAAACACGTAATTGTCCTCGAACTTTCTTTACAAATTGAGGCAAAGTTAGGGTCAAAAGTTGCAGCAATTATGCGACAATTTACATGAATAAATAAAGGGCGCGAAAGAAACTGAAAAGAGTCGCCAGAGTTCTTGGCCTTTCGAAAAGGCCAAGAACTACGCACGAAACCTCGGACTCTTCTGGAGCCGTAGAAATCAGTTCCGGTTGCGCGAGCCTTGTAATGCACTGGTGGAAATAATACAACGGGCGCATCGTGGAAGATTTAACGTTTATTTCCTGAGGTCCCGCGCCCCCTGCGAACCGTTCACCCTCCCGGCATTCGAGGGAGACTATCTCTTAACTCGTAAAGATAACCAGCACAGTGCCGCGTGTCTTGGGTCCTTCCTCCCGCCCCGTCAGTTCGCATGGTGCTGCCTCTTGCCTCGGGGATGGGGTGAATTCATTAAGTCACTGATTTACCGGTGACTTCCGGTGCACACGAAATTACATTGCCATACTGATGCATGGTCGCCGCGCTCGCACGGCGATATCTTTTCTGTCTCGTGTCCCTTCACGAGAAAAATATCGCCTCCGCGTCTAATTTGAACATTTAAATGCTTACGAAAGGGAAAGCCGAGTGACACGATGATTTCTTTTCCCCTCCTTAAAGGGCCCGTTTCGAGCTCGCACCTGCCCACAATGGCGTTTCTGATACGCGTGTAATGAAATTCAAAGGTACGCACAATGTAGCACAAAGCAGGCACGAAGTCTCTGAATAGTCTCTTTATCGTGGGTGACGGAGATTGCAGTGCAAGGTGTGGAAGAGAAGAAGGAGGGAGGGAGTGCAAGAAACGAGACGAGGCGGGACGACGAGAACTGAAAAAAGAGCAGCTCAAAGCTTAGACCAAAAGGAAACTAAACTCATTTCCGAGACATTAACCAATTACTTTTTGCGAAAGGGTGTCGGTTACCATCGAGTTAACCCGTATCTTCCTACAGGCTATATCCCCTCTACCCTCTGCGTGTCGCACTTCGCAAGAACTTGGATTTACTCACTTTGCGCCATCAAAGAAATCTTATTATTTATGAACGCAAGCCATTTTTCGCCCTACCAGCGACTCGTAAATAATAAAGATTGACTCGGTATCAATGGGATAACGCGATCGATTCGAATGAATATCACGCTAATAATTTCATAAATATGTAATAGCTCAATGCGTGTACCCGCATTAATTTTCTCAGCTTTTTGTCAATCAACTTTGCCGATTACTAATTGGATTCGTAATTTTCACACGCGTTTGTTTTTTGCGTAATCAGAAATCAAATCTCGGAACGAGCTCAAAAGACGGTGCGACATTTTCATCAACAATCGTCGTAATAAAAACATTCGCTCGAGGATGAATCGACGGGGAAAAGCCATTGATTTTTTTCTGGAAATGAAGAATTTAATTAATTTTTCCTCGACCTCGACTTTATTTTTAATTAAAAGGATGACCTTATACAGTCAACATCGACGTTTACAGCACATGTTTTATGTAAATACTCTTATCGATTAAACAGCAGCGTAGATATGAATCGTGTATCAAAGTGTGCGGCCCTTTGTACTTGTGCTTCTACAGCGAATCATGTGGGAACGTGGTTGGCTTCCGATCTAATATCCTGCTGCAGGAACCGAGCCACGCACTCACACACATATCATATTGTTAATCTCAAAACCGCGTCTATAAGAATCCACTTAATGAAATTTCCGTTAGGCCGAGGCGCAGCTCGTTCCGATTGGCTGGCACCAAGGGAAACTCGCCCGTCGCCCCATACCCGAGAATGGCATTGTGGAGCAATTAATAATGTCATATTGCGCCCTCTTAGTATCATCCCTCCTAAAGCTCCCCAACCCTCTCTTGCTACCCCCGCCAATTTCTCCCTACCCTGTTCACCGTTGCCTCGCGGCTCCCGAACCACCCTACAACGAGCCACAGTACATCGCCCTTAGCCGAGTGCTATGTTTTATATACTGGGCGATCCGGAATTAAGCGCTCTTTTTACGAAATCGACCTGCTGATATCGCACGATCTACCAATGACCCGCGCGTACTTTATTTGCACTCGGATGAAAACGGAAAACGCTGAAATTTTAATTACAAGTGGATTTTTGGAAACCCGGGGAATGATTAAATCAACTTGATCAGGTCTGAACTAGGCATGATCAGTTGAACCAGCCTCATCAGGCTTGAATTTGGTATCTGATGAAGCCTAAGCATGCCTACAAAGAAACGTTTTGTTAGCCCAGAAAAAGGTTTGACAAAATATGTTTCTGGGCCTTTCTCGATGTATTATTAGATATTGTTATTTACAAATAACTACTCGAATTAATCAAATTTAATCAACTGTCAAGAAGGAAATAATCTTAGTTTAATCGAGATAAATGTATGTTTCGAATTGGCATGATTAGAATTGATTAGATAGGTACAAAATTCATGCCAGGTCATACCTGGATAATTGTTTCTCCGGAAATTGTTGGTATTCGCAGATACCAGGGATTAAGTATTGAGAAACTTATTTGTAAAATTTGCCTTATTTAACATGAAAAGACTTTTCTCAGGATTTCAATAATCAAGTAATATGTTGTTCTAAACTACGCAACAAAAATTTTTATCAAAAATCAAAACTGTTGAATTTTTAAGTAAATGTGATTTGAAAGTTCGTGGAAGTGAGCATTTTGACGAAGAATTCATAGGTTTTCTATAATTAAACTCAAGTCGCAGTGACTCAACTATGATGACCAATTAGTTGACGATTATTTGATGAACAATGAATTGCAAAATAATTTATCACAATTATTATCAACGTTTACAATAAAATTTAATCTTATCTTATGAATAAGTAAGCTTCGGTGATTGACCGGAAAATAAAATAAAACGTGAAATCATCAACAAGAGTATTACAGCTTTTATCCCGAAACAGTAGCAAATTGTTCACAAGTGTCAGCGCTAGAACAACCTCATGAATCGAAGTGTCATTTTTACGAATTAATCGAGTAAATCAAAATAATGCCCCGCAAGAATTTGTCCGTAATGATCGTTTAATGAAGCGGACTAATGTAAACTACGTGTCGATTTATTTCGTTTTTGAATTAGCTGTTTCAGATGAATACACTGATGCATGATAAGTTAAATTTATGACATCGCATGTTTAAATTATTGCTGAACTCAATATTCTGGTCTAAGAACAGGTTATCGGAGTAACTGTTTTGCATATTCAACAGTTCTTTACTATTATGCAAATTCCGCTAGGAATATGAAAAATTATCTTGCACAACATGTTTGAAGTGTATAATGAGCAAAAATGACAAAGAACAATTCATTCGTTACATAAATGCGTTGTTTATGACGCCGCTCCGTTCATTTGTCCACTTTTTTCGAAGCTTTTTGTTTGGTTTCATCATTCCTGGGGATAAAGTAGTCACCCTGTATAATATGTACGCTACACCAACTGTGCACGTTTGGCGAAGGGACAGGAGAGGAACTTGACTGCCTGGTTAGGTATAGGTTGTTGTGAATATTACATTCTCTTTGTATGTAGACGCACCACGCGTAGGTCCTCGGCAGCTACAGGACTATTTCAGCCCGGGCACAATAAGGTGACCCCAAGCTATTCATTCTACGAATTTGCTAATTAAATTTTTTCACCCACCTAGCTTCTCATCCGATTTTTTATTTCGACGTACATATTTTTTTAAACAACAAATAATCACGGGAGTTAAAATTTTCGTTTACTTTTGCAACGCTCGACTTGCTTTTGTTATTTAACTGATAAACTTCTCAAAAGAGTTACGTAACGATAAGAATGTAGGGAAAAAGTGTGTATTATGCTTATCTAACATTTGTTAAAGCATCGTATAAATGTGTGTAAACATCTTTTCACGTTGTAATTACGAGCAGAGAGGCAGTTTAATTGGACGATAAAAGTATATTTTTAGTCATTCAATAATGGGCTTTTCAATTGAATTTCATCAAATTCAACAACGAATGCTTTGAAAACAAAAACAACATTTAAACCTCCCAAGAAATAATCAATCAACTGCCGAATTCGGTCTCGAGGAACGAAAAAAGGTGCGGAATGTACCGGAGGGTAAGTCGCGCGCGATAAAGGTATGAAATTCGGCCAATTGAATCTAGTAACGAATGAGAAAATTGAAACCTCCGGGTCGCAACAATGTGAACGCTGAGAACAAGCGAAGAAAGAAAGACAATGTGTTTCGATGTCAATTAACGGAGAAACGACGGAGAGGTCTGGCCGGGTTTTTACGAGGGGCGGGGGCTGCGCGTGCAGAGCCGTTTACAGCCGAAGAGAATCGTCGTCCAAATGACCTCCTCTCTCCCCCCTACCCCCCCCCCCCCCCGCCGCCCTCGGCCACCCCCCCCCCCCCTTACACCACCCCCCTTTTTGCTTTCTTTCGTGCTTTCACATTATCCCGCCCCCACCCCATACTCCTCCCCCCAAGAGCCTCCCCCATTCGCGTGCCACGCGTATCTTTTCCCCTGCAAACAAATCCCCCAAACCCACCTCCGCCCACCCGCCCACCCAGTCGCGCGACCCCTACTCTACCCCCGCGACGGAAACAAATGTACTTCCACAACTGTTTCCGC
>JABFQM010000606.1:0-32069 GCA_022816865.1 Zelostemma sp. ZL-2020 | reverse complement strand
TATTCAATCTACATGCACCTCAAAATTATTGGATACATGCGTCCAAATCTATGCTCTATTTCTTTTGTATTCCAAGTCATAATACGTTATTGGACATCCTCCGTCTTGCCACGTCTGAAGGTGCAAAACGATCCAAGAGACGTTGACGGTGATGAACTTCTCAACGTTTCCCGGCGAGTCCTCTGGTTTCGAGCCTTCCGTCATCGCCCTTTGAATGTCGCTCGGTGAACCCATTCCTATTCTATTGTACGCGGTCAAATATATTTGGTAATCGGTGCCGCACCAAAGATCCGCGAGGAGAAAGTTGTTGATTTTATGGGAAATTTTCACTTCCTCCCATTCACCGAATTCTCTTTTGAAGTGCAAGATGTAGCCTCTAATCGGAGTTCCTCCATCATCTCCGTTTTTCCATTGTAAACTGATAGAGTTGCTCGTTGCGCTTGTTGCGTGCAACAGCGGCGCGTTCGGTGGAACTGAAAAACATCAAAAACTATATAGACACAGAAGATAGAAGATGTATCAAAGATCAATGGACGCCGCATGCATCAAAGTTACCTTGAACTGTTAAACGATGCGTGATTTGATCGGATCCATGTTGATTCTCTACAAGGCACGTGTAGTTTCCACTGTCTTCCCTGTAAAGGTCTTTAATCTGCAACGAACCATCAGCTTGCAAAGAAACTCGTGCCGAAGGTTTCACAGTCTGACCCCACTGTTTCCATATCACGGTGGGTTTTGGTTTACCAACACTTTGACACGGCAATGTCACGTCTTGTTTCCAAGGTACAACGAGAACCGTTCCGAAAGAGTAAATAGCTGCTCTCACTAAACAACAAAGTTTACATTCAATACCTCGAATTCTTCATATCATTACAACATCCAAATTCGTTACCTTCGCTGGAAGGAGAAACGATGATCGACGGTGTTCTGGGTCCTTCGCCAATCGAAGTCACGGCAGCTATACTAATTTCGTACTGATTTCTTTTGTGCAAGTTTTCCGCTTGGTAGTAGGTCTGATGCGGTGGTATGGCTCGTAAGAACCATTTACCTTCCGGACCTACGGCTCGAATGTGAACGTTGTACGAAGTGATAATGCCATTACTTCTAAGGGGAGGCTGCCACGATACTATGATGGATGTGGCCGAGGTGGCAACAGCTTTAACACCGGCAGGTACTTCCGGGAAATCTTCTTCGGTCAAGCAATAAAGAGGTGCTGACAGAACACCATCGCCGGCTCTGGTGTATGCCGAAACTTGTACCGAATAATTCATGTGCTTTTCTAGGCCACTGATAATCATGGTCAAACTCGTCGTTGTTCTCGCTTCTGATTTCACCGTTTCCGACAGCGCATCCATGTTTTCCCAAATGACTTTGTAGCCTTTTAGAATACCGTTGAGGCTGGATGGTGGCGGGGAATTCCAGGAAACTTGTAACGACTGGGATGACAATGCGACGAATCGAACATCTTGTGGTGGGCTGCTTGGAACTGTAAACAATCATTTTTTTATCATTTTGTTTACATTATATAAGCGAAGGTTGGAGATCGAAAAAATTGTATGTCTTGTATCGACCGCGTTTTTAAAAACTACATCGTTCCGTGTACTCGCGACAACTTTATAGAATAATCGATGATGATAGTCTCGTGGAGAAGTAGGTCGAGTGGCGCTGAAATGCTTCTTTTTCCGTCAAAACCATGTAGAATAAACCTACCATCTTCCAAAGTAGTGGCTGTAACTTCTGAAGACATAGGCCCTAACCCAAGGGCGTTCAAGGCTTGCACAGCAACGTTGTAGCGCGTAAATTTCTTCAAATTCGTCAATTGACATTGTCTTCCCGGTATGGAAGTTCGCGCGAGCCCCAAAGCAACGCTGGCCGTTGATATTCTTCCTTCCACTTTTTTGTAAGTGTATTGGTCTTTCCTATATTTTCAAACAACGTTTTATGATTCCAATAAGTCGCATTCGTATGATTGGGCTCGTTTATCGGAATTTCAGTACAAACCCTTGTTCTTTGTAACCCACGTGATATCCGAGTATTTCACCATTCCATAAATCGTGGTCCGGTGGGTCCCACGTAATTTTGAACTCGGTCGAACTGATTGGCTCTACTTTCAAATTTCTCGGTGGCCCACCTGGTTTTTCTATGTCTGTTGTTGCGTCCAAAACCTGGAAAGCAAGACACGTTGCCCTTTTTCTCTTGGTAGTATTACAAATGAATAGCAAATAAACTTGCTGATACTTCATCCACATTTCCCGCTGTTTCATTGCTCTAAAACCGACAATACTCACGTCGCTCGCTTGACTGCGGCCCAGTTCGTTTTCAGCGAAAATGCGAAACTGATATGTCACAGCTGGTCTTAACTTTGTGACATTGGCGTAAGTTTGAATCGCGGGAACAATCGTCTGGAATATGTGGTCGTGCCATATATCTGAAAAATGAGCAAACGCGAAGAAAATGATGATCACGTTATCCATCGTCGATCAATCTTACATAAATCATACAAATCGCACTGTTTCAATTCACTCACCAGACTCTGTTTTATATTCAATCACGTATTTAGTTATAGGGCTGTTTCCGTCTTGACTCGCAGTCCATCCCAATTTAATAAATCTACTTCCTTTTTCAATGACGCCAAGATTTCTCGGAAAATCAGGGGGTTCTGCGGAATCATTGTTGTGTCGCTTGAATTTGTTACGAATTTCGGCGTGATATATTCGGGAGATAAAGCTAACCTTGTACGTATAAATGTATCGTCATTCTGTCCTGTCCGTAAGAGTTCGAAGCGACGCAAAAATATCGGCCGCTATCGTCTCTCGTCGTGCTTGTAATTCCTAAAATGCTTATAGCGCCATCCGTTTTGTTAATCTCCTTAATCGTGTAATGGTAATTAGAAGTAGTTATTTCGAGCAGCGAGCCGGCCTTTTGCCACATCATTTTCAGTGGGTGATCACCCTTTGCCTCGCATCGAAGAGAAGCATTTGATCCCAGTCTTGCGGTTTGGTTCAAATACTTTTCAGTAAAGTGCGCAGGTGCTAAATGACCCGAAATATGATCGCAATTAGCTGTTATCCATTGAACACGCAAAGTTGCGATTAAATTATTGCACTCATGAACGAGTATCCAAAGTTCTCGAATATTAGCTTTATCGCATGATCAGACATGATAACAGAAGTACTATTTCAGGGGCTTATTTCATATTTAACGTACCGTTGACGGTTAAGTAAACTACTTTGCTTAGTCCGGGTCCAATTCCATTTTCAGCTTCACATAAATAGTAACCTTCGTGATCCTCTTGAACACTGGCAAATACCAATGTACCATTGCTGTGAATTTTCAGATCCCGGGTATGTTCATGAGCGTGAATGTCGTGATAATTCCTGGATTTTTTACCGGTCGCTCGGCGCCATGTCACAGCTGGTGGTGGAAATCCATCAGCGTGACAATGAAGAACGAGTTGCGACATTCCTTCTGGCGCATGAACGTCTTGTGGTTCCATTACCCAACGAGGGGGTACTGCAGTTTTATATTTCGATTAGCTCATTGTTTTTAAGCTCTTCATCTTGATGGAAACATTTATTCCATTTGAGAATCTTGAAAAGTTTACGACTTAAATTGTTGTATTCGTATGATGCAAAACATAAATGTTTCCATAGTAAAGAAAATGCTACGGCGGAATAATTTATATTTTAGCAAGATAAAAAAAACGGTAAAAATTCTGCTTGCTTTAAGAAATATTTGCGTAAGGATGAATTGCAGTACACTTGTAATTCATCTTTCGTTGTGACTTTTTGGTGCATCGTTAAAATATTGATGTGCTTGTAATAATATATTATTTCATTGCAAAGTGACGTATCAGTGCTGTGCAGACATAGCGACCCAAGATAATAAGTGAATTAATAGTATAGTGCAGTGTAGTGCTTTGTTAATATAACAAAATAGTGCTGTAAAGTGCGTGTGCGTAATAAATGTGAAATTCGGTGCTGAAACAATGTTACTTCCCTTTGATTTTCACTTCTCGTGGATCTAAGCGAAAGGTAAAATGAACGTAAGCTTGAGCAAAAGTGAATGACTTACTGTCTTCCATGCAACTTTACTTCTGAAACTTCTTGTACAAGATTACGAAATTGATTAGGTGCGGAAGTTTCGGATTCTTATTACTCCAATAATTTATTTCCGATCTCTGATAGGTGAGTAATCTGCTTCTGAATAAAGCGACGATGAAACTAGCGAATTTGAAATGAATAGTTGATCTTTTTTTGGGTTTTTAAAGAATCCTAAAATATGTAGTTTGATGATATCGTAAACCAGAAAAAAAATCTGGATTTTAGCAAAGCTGGTCCTTTGAGAAAATACAACTTTGAAGTGAATAAAGATGCTAAAAATGGGAAAAGTTCCATCTGCACTTGTTCAAAGAACGAGTTTATTAAAATTCAGCTTATAATTTACATAGGAGCTTTTACACCATATTTTCCGCCAGATAATTATTTGTTCGATTATTGAAATTTAAATGAGTCCCTTGAATAAGAAATCATCGTCTGAAGCTTTAATTGCCAAAAAGTTCTAGTTTCGCTTTCGAGGACAGTCAAATTCGTAGATGAATTCGTATTATTTAAAAGGCAAAAGGACAAAGTGCAGAACCGTTTGAAGTGAAGAGGATCAAAAACAGCATAATTTCGATAATTACATATTTAGAGCATTATCCACCGGAACAAATACAATTAGCAAAACCATAAATTGATAATTTGTAATTTCCTATCGGGAATTATTATTGCCATACTACTGTGCGCAAAACCCGATCGAAATTATTCCACAGTGCAATTTCGGTCGCGAATGATCCCAAACACCCACAAATGAAATATTTTTGACCAGGTATTTATTTTTGTGCGAAGTGCGAAGACGAAAAAAAAACCGTTGCGACTCGTTCATGCCATTAAAACGTTGCAAACCCGGTTGACGAAAAAAAAAGAAAATGATTGCAGTGAATAACCGAGGAACCAAACGAAAGGAAAGGCAATTTCGTGAACAACGAGGTGCGACTCAGCAACATTCTTGGCCCGCGTTTGTGCATCGCGAAAATGTTTACTTTACCACGAACGACCAATTCGGCGGTCCTATAAACTTCGGCTACCGAATTCCGGGCAACGCATGTGTAGTTGCCAGTATGCGCCGAAGTGACTCGGTCGATAATAATGGTACTGGAATGAGCATCGATGCTGGTGACTTTGAGGTCCGGTATTTGATTAAGTCTACCAGGCGAAACGTTTTTCGAGGTACCGAATTCGGGGAAGTTCGATTCTGTTATCGGTTCGCCGTCTTTCGACCAAAGGATCGTGAGCGGAGCATCGCCCTCTTCGACCACGCAGGTCACCTGCGAGCGTACGCCTTCCGACAGATCCTGGTTAAAGCTAAAGGGGGCAATCCTAGGCAGAACTGTAACGCATAAGAAAGGACGATTTCGTAAGACAGAGCTTCACTCAATTCTGCCCATTTCGGAAATCATTCACCGGAATATCATCATTTACATGTTTCAGGGTAAGCTGAAATGTGCAAGAACAAGTTAGGAGGATTTTTTATTTGTCTTTGTGTACGCGTGAAATTGGGAAGAGCTTTTAAAAGGTAACGAACGGATGTAAAAGTTGTTCGAGAGGATTAAACGTTCGTAAGAAGATTTGAGAGCTGTATACGGCATTTCGTGTATGTGGTCGATGGCGAGTGCTGTTTTAACTCCTGTTGACCTGTGTATTTGTAAAGAGTTATTTGTCGTGTGTCCAATGCTGTCGTTTAATCGCTGCTTTTCAACCGTTGCATTCAGTTGCGCGTAATCATCATAAACTGTGCATACTCATAGAAAAAAAGGTTTATTGTAATTCATTATCATTCGCGTCCGTGGTTACATTGTAACATTACCGATTTCAATTCAAGAGAAAGTAATTGATGCGTGATTTCGTTAACTGATTTCGAATATTGCATTTCCGAAAACGGTATATCATGTATAATATACGGACTAATATTTTAATTGATATTTTATTTGAGAATTCGATGTATAAATCCAATGCAGTAATTTGGAATATCATTACTTTCGAAATGACACACTTTTCGTTGAATCTGTGTCAAATTTAATTAAGCCAGCGATATTGCACACAAATATTGTGCATTAGTCGAAAAGCACTAATTAAACGCATGGAATGCCTGCGGGTATTATAAATAGAAAGGTGTTGGTTGAAAATAATTGGGAAAACAGAACGGCGTGTAGAATAATGCTGAGAAAAATTGTGGTACACAGTCGTGAAACAAGACGGGTGTCTGGCACTGTCTCTGGTTGTCAGCACAACACATTATGTAAAAACCTCTAGGGCATTCATCAGACGAAAATTCAGCCCTGCGATTTGCACCCAGAACAACGCGGACGACGATCGATTATAATTCATTACAATGCTCTGCAAACTATTGATTTTGACTGCGAAACTCGTCAATGTTTGAATCGATTACGTTGCAGCGATTAAGAAGCAACTTTGTAATTACGATGGTTTTTACTTTCATACCATGAACCAACAAAGGTGCAGTGTGCGATACTGTCGCGGCGTCATTACTCGCCACGCACGTATAATTCCCTTCGTGTGCCTTCGAAGCTCGTTCGATTTTAAGCGAGAGATCGAAGACGTCAATCTGGTGGGTCGTGGCCTCTCCGACTTTCAAGGGACGGCCATATTTCAGCCATTGTATTTTAACAGGTGCGTCGCCCTGGCTCACCGCACACGTTACGTGAACCCTTACCCCTTCTTGAATATTCGTAGGAAAGATAAACGGATCTATTTTCGGCGGTACTGTAAATCACAAAGGCTCGCATTATCGTTCTAAAAACACGCGTGTCTCTCGATGTTTGCTGAAAAATGAAATTTTAAGTGACGAATGACACGTGGAGTCCTCCAAGTTTTGCCGCTTCGTGCAAAAAAATGCGGAGCAAAAACGGTGTTGATTTTTCACGGCGTGTTTTGTGAAAACTTTACTCGGTTGCATGCATTTAAGCAGACGATGAGGGGAAAAAATGAAATTCGAATAGAGTGATTTATGAGCGAGGGAAAAAATTAATACAATGGTGACAATAAAGAAGATCCATGGCATTAAGAGTTCTTCTTCAGTCGGGTCGAGTATTTCTCCACTAAAATGCAGGGTGATTAATGATGGCGTGAAACGTCACTGAAACGAAGATAGAGCATTAACTTGCGACTGGAGTAAGGTTGCCAGTTCAATTAAACTCCAAGCGAGGCAGTTTTCAATTGCGAAGACTGCTGGAATACACTGCAATGAACCTTATCATATCTCTGGGATAAAAAAGACACAAAATGCCCTACTTGACGGATCATTTTTTAATTAATCTGTATACCTCCGTTGAGGTGTAAAAAGTGTGTTCATTGCGAACGCAGAACGTAGCAGCTCGATTACTGTTCTTTATCTGTAAGTCTTGTGGATTATTCGACTGAACGTCGTGAATATGAAATTTATTAATGGTTCGTTGCGTTTTAATTGAATCGTGCAATCGTACATCGAATGAAAAGAGCAAAATTCGCATAATTTCTATGAAAAATTGTCGACATAATGTTCATATTTTCAGCTTTGACGTATGGACTAAAAGGGTGAAATGTTCACTTCTCGGATGTAAAAAACAGCTGTTCCCCGGTAGCTTTTTATTCTGATATTCGCGGGTTTGTGTCACGGCGTCGGGGTCTAGTTTGCTGAAACTATGAGAAAAGTGACTCAAACTTTTTCCTCCCTGTGCAGTGCATGCTCAGTCGAGCTTTATATCACGTTACTTTCGTCACGAGAAGAATTTCAATCAAATTCATTCCCATTTTTCTTCCTCCCTTTTCAGCAAAAGTGTAAAACGTCCGTTTCTCAATTGCAGAATTCAATTATTCTACGAAGAAACGTTCGAACAATAAAAACAACGAAGAATACACATTGAAAATTGTGTTTCAACGATTCGAATCCTCGAAAGGAAAATCAATCTGCGTGAAAGTTCGAGATTCTTCAAGAGCGACTTTACCTTTGACTTCGATATGAATGGTCTGCGAGTCCGACATTCCCTGCTTGTTCTTCGCCGTGCATGTGTAAGCGCCCCTATCGGTCTTACTGTCCACGTCTTGTAAAACCAGTGTACCATTCGAGGAAACTTCTTGTCGTCGATTCGTCGGCAGAAATTGACCGTCTGTAAGAAAAAGGCAGCGGAACATTCGACCCAGTATCGAGAGCATCGGCATCACCCGGAGAAACTTTGCAAATCGTTTTACGAGTCGTAAGACGGCTTGGAAAGTTCTCCAAGTACCTTCTGCATTTCATTACGGGCTACGCGAGGCTCGCATTTTTATTCCTCGTAAATCGATACGGCGCCTTGTTGATTCTCGGCAAAGTAAAAAGGAGAAAAAAGAAAGTGAAAAGATCCTTTTACGCTCGGGGCAATTCACCTTTCTCCCACGATATGCTCGTTATCGGGAATCCAGCAACTGGGCATTTAATGACCGTTGTTTCGCCGGCCACGGCGGCGTAATTTCCCATCGCTCGGACATGAGGCGAACCATAAATGTTGAGCCGTGCGCTGTGATGCGTTTTGGCTACCCTGTTTTCCGCGGAGCATCGATATTCTCCACCGTCTTCCACTCGTACGGCACTTATGTTAACATGCGATATAACGTCACCGTGAACCGTGACATATTGCCCAATCATAAATCTGCGAAATGTTTATAGTTATTAATCATCTCCAACGGAAATGAAACGTAAGTAATTAACGCTGGGGATTAGTTTTCTCGGATACAATATGCAATTAGCATGGCTAAGTAATTAAGTTATCGAGTCGACAAAGGATGACTAATTTGTACGAAGACAAATAGAGAGTAATACCTATCGCTTTGAGGCAAGGGGAATCCATCCAAAGTCCATGTGAAATGCGGGGTAGGATTTCCAGTCGCGATGCACTTGAGCGATACCGAAGGACCTGGTTGCATAGTCTGTTCGATGAATTTGTAAGCCAATTGTGGAGCAGCGTCTGAGTAATGGATGTCATTGTTTTAGTCCCCAAACAATTCGAGGTTTTACATAAAAGAACGAGGGAAAAGCTGAACTCAAGCGTGGCGTCATGGTAATGAATAATTGAGAATATTCATGAGTCCTCGTCGCGTCTTTTATAAAGAAAAAATTGTGAATTGATTTAATGGGTAGAAAGAAAATTAAAAAGTTCCCTTTCTTTTAACTGGGGCATTTCCACCGTGAAGGTGGAATATAACTCAAAAATTCGTACGAGTGCTCGAATTGTTCCGGTATTACAGCGTAGTATCTTCCTTTGACATAATCATTATCGGACGAGAATACGTTGCACGAGCTTTGCAACGTATCTGGGAAAATTCGCGCGGAGATGTTATCTCGGCGCACATAAAACACGGCGGGACGCGTTTTACAGAAAGAATTGATACTATTAACGAAGCGTCACGCGAGTGGAAAAACTTCAAAACGACGTAAAAGCAGAAAAAATGATATAAACAAAAGGAGGAAGCGCGTTTCGTACTCATTTTCCGGATTTCCGTTCGAATAAACACTTTCATCGGGCGAGCTTCGAGTTTTCAATTTCTCGTTTGATCGAGATGAAATGCGCTTCAAAGTTTGCGTTACATTGCAACGGTTAAACAAATTTTCAATTCCGTTGATACCTTCCATGCAGCAGTCGATAACGAAAGCCTTTATTTCCCGGTAAAATATATTCCGTTGAATGTATTTCGCGCGCGAGGGTTATCGCGAAACGTGAACAAACTGCATTTTCACTGACCCGCAGCAAGTCGAATATAATATGAGGCATTGTATATGCGGAATTTACATGACAAGACTGTGTGTGAGCAGAACTATCGATTTGTGGTTTGACGCTCGAATTCGGTCGCCGACCCGTGAATTAACCCCAAATTATAGAGCCGACAATAAACCACACGGCAAGTTTGCTGATGGCGTAAATCAGTCCACGAACCACGCCCTTTGTACAAAGTTATTTCAAATATGCTAAAATTCGAAAGTAATTGCTTTTAATTACGTAATGCGCGGAGTGTTATAATGAAAGAACACGAGCTGGCACTTTGACAGAAAGATCGACAAGATTAACTATCGCAGCGAATAAAATGTGTACAACGTTTCGCAGTGTCGAACTATATCGTTGCAGTTACGTTTTAAAGGACATGAGCGATTCATTTACGAGGATAATAATTGGGCTGCATTTTGAGGCGAAAAACGCATCGGTATTTTAAAATTCTCGCGTTTGAACATTTTGGTATTGAAAAAACTTGGTTGTTTTATATTTTCGTATGATTTGCGTTAGAATATAAAAATATGAGTATCAACTTTGCAAAATAAGAGTTAAATTGCAAACGAAACATTCGGGCGAAAATGGAAAGTAAACGCTCGTTCATCACGCGTCCGTCAAAGGCTTTTGAAATCCGAAAAGAAAAGCTTGTGAGTCCAGCGGAACAAAAGTATTGAAATTCTAGCGTGACAAAAAGGTTTCGAATGAAAATCTACTGTTATCATAGAAGTATTTGTTTTGTAGTTCAAGGCATGCGCATGATGATCTTTACCAACCGGCGAAATAAATTAAACGAAAAAACTCTTTGATCGGAATTGCATCGGTTGAAAAATGCAAAAAGTTTGTTAATTCCATGGGATCCAATAGCGATAAAATTGCAATAAAGCAGTGACAGAATTAAACGAACGCGAACTTTGAAGTATTAGAGATACATCACTGTAACGTCGAAATAAATGTAATGAAAGATTGAAACGCGCGATAATCCCTTTACCACAACTATAAAACATTGCAATAAAAATGGAACTTCTATCAAAAAAATTTCAATAAACATTCCATGTTTTTCAGAACATGAATTTGAACTTGGAAACCGTTAATAACATTAAAAATCTCTGAAAAATGCATTAGCACTCACCACCCAAGCGTAATTCAGCGGTTGCTTGTACCATCTCGTAATCATTCTTGGAGAAACATTGGTACATTCCCTTATCGTCACGTGTGATGGAAGATATTCGTAAAACGGTCCCGCTTTCTCCTGAAATCTTCGTTCTCCCAGCCAGACCTTCTCGCAATGGAAGCGCATCTTTTGTCCACGATATAACTGGCGTCGGTTGTCCCGTGACTGTGCAATGAAATTCCGCGTCTTTCCCCAAATCTATCGTCACCTACACGCGAATAAAAAAGCCACTATTGAAAATATCCAACAAATGTCCGCGAAAGATCCAAAAAGATTAAAAACTCCACGACTTTATTGGCGCTTAAACTCCAGTTCCTCAATTAGGAACACTTCAGATGTTCTGTAGGTACGTTAAACGTATTTTGGGAATGTCTAAAGTACTTTGAAAGCGACAGAACTTTGCGATGCACCAACCTGTTGGGGAGCGATGAGAATGGACATGCTCTTAATAATGGAAACTTCAAACTCTATTCTGTCCGAACCAGCAGAGTTATTAGCGTGGCATACGTAACGACCGGCATCCTCGATTCTCGCAGACTGCAAAATAAGAACGCCCGCCCTGGAATGGATTCTCTCCGAATTGACGATCGAGTCGCTTCTCGCAACGGATTCGCGGAACCAAAGATACATCGGCGGTGGTATTCCTTGCGATATACAAGACAGTACAATAATTTCTCCTTCACGCACTGGGGCGGGGTTTATACGTTCGTTGAATCCCGGCGGCATCGGATTTCGATGTTCTAGAACAGATTACGGAAAGCATTCGTTTTATCCGAGAGACATTGATGCGAATCGAATCGCGTTAACGAAAAGCATTAACGAATCAATCTTTCGCGATGCGTTTTTGATTGCTCGAGAGGTTTCGTTTATCACTTCGCTTTAATTTGTTTCTTTTACTCGAATGCAGCTATTGGATAGAGGGTTTTGCTCAATCAGCGTCATTTTTCACGCGCTACATGTACCCCGATCAATCAATTTATAACGAATATTGAAAAATGGAATTATTTCACGGAAACGCATTTTCACGAGTGGATAGATGCTGGGAAATATCTTCATTGAACATTTACGGTACTGTTATGCATCAGGCTGATGATGTATTGATCACATATTTCCTTTACTCATTTCCATCTGGCATGTTTCCTGATTACAGAAATGAACGATTCACTTTGAAGCCTATTCAGTTACTCGAGCATCAATTTCACGAGCGAAATGCAAACACGAATCGGATCTTTTTCGCGCAGTCGCAATCGTACGATCTTTATTCCTTCTAATTGATTAAACAGAATTGGAAACTGGAAAATCGTCCGAAAACGATGTACCAGTAAAATGCAGAAATGCGTGTAATCGGAATTCGCGATACTGCATCAGTTTTCCCATGGCGCGTTTGTCTTCGCTTCTCTCTTGTTTTGAAAAATTTACGTGAAATTTTCAGAAGCACGAACCGCTCGAATTTATGCACATTTAATGTGCACTCTATTACAGTTGCGGAGGTTCGTATTTCCCAACGTTTCTGCTGCAAAAAGATGTATTGTGTGTCTTTCATATTCTCTAGATCGAGTGACTCACGTGCGTCTATGATACATTGTTGAAATATTCATGTCGTTTATTCAACCCGGATGCTGACAATGCCGAGGAACTACGAGAGCCTTTGATTTTGGAATTCCAAATATTCGTCCTCAAGTTCACTGTACATCGAGGTACGAAAATCTTCACAATGCCTTTAAGAAACAATCATTTGCGAGCGGAAATAAATCACAGACATAGTTTTTGTCATTCCTTGTTTGAAAGCAACGATCCCGATTCAAAGAGACATTTCACTATTCTATTTTCAAACGTAGAAAATGTAATTCTTCGATTGCAATTTCGTTGGCTATTATTACCCTGGCAAATGGAAATGAATTAAATCCAACTACTGGAAATGTAATTGGTTCGATTTGGTTTTGACATCCAACCTAAATTGGAATAAATCGAAGGATCCAATAATTTTCCGATATAACGTTAAATACGATTGTTCATTACTGGAAACGTATCTCTGCCATCAACACGACAAATTTAACAGTAAATTATAACAGAATAATAACAATGCATACTCGCTCTGAATTTACGGTCTTTATTTATATTTTCGAAAGCACGAACCTCCAAAACTTTGATCCATTATTGTGCTTTAACAGCATTTAGTGAAAGAAGATCCTCGGTTATATTTGATGTTGTACGCAAAACGAAGATAATTGGAATAAATAAACGGTACGGAACATGACGTTCACCGTGAAAATATACAAGAATCGTCAGTTTTTACAGCAGGCAAATATTCTAAGGTCGGAGAAAATGTACGTTTGACTTTGAGAAGTCGAATGTCGTTAAACGTGCTTTCGGGTCGTGAATTTGACGTTGCCGAGAACTTTTTCAGCGGTGCAAGCTATTATACGATCACTCGGAAAGCCTTTGATATTTTATTCAATATTTGCTTTCATATACGTCCAATAGAATGCTTCTAGATGCTGAAATGTTTGATGCCGACGATTCTCATAAAATGCCACAATTCGCCTCAATTAACCAGATTTAATACTATTCATTCCATAGAACTAGGCATTTTTTGTTGATATTTCCGCTGTAGAATGCGCAGAATTTCATTCCTGAATTCCTTTCGATATGTACGAGGTCATATCGATCGCTGGCAGAAAATATGTGTTTGTAATTTTATGCAGTTATTTCATTACTCGCGTTCATTCCTCCCCGACTTTTATTTAACTCGCTTTTTTTAACTGGTTAATAAAACTGTACCCATAAACGACAAACTTCTTTTCGAGTTTTTACGGCGATGATTTCCGAGGACGGTTAAACAAAGTAAGAAGTGCTGATTAATTTTTTTTAGCTTGAAAACGAATTTCGTTCACTCGACTGTTACATTCTGTAGTTACATAAGTACATTAGGTAAAAAGTAGATTGTCAGCATTGTCAGCAAATATTGTACGGCTCTCATACATGCACATATCCTGTGCAAACGCACGATTATTGACAGACAGAAATGATATTTGAACGAATAAAAGTACGGAAGCGCATTTTTTCGTTATTTCATGCTAAAAGATCTCGCAAATATAAGTAGTAAACGAGTAGTTTCGAATTACAGATGTGCATTTTTTACTTCCTCCGTCTTCAGCGAAATTTACTTCTTACACATTTTTCGAATAAACTGTGAACTGTTTGGTTTGTTCGTCAACGAGAGTACGTTAACTCGAAATGTTAATCTCTTCGATGTTATTCAGAGTAGACTTTCGTAGCAAAAAGATCACGCTGCAACCGCGATTCCAAGTTGATCCAATATTTCAAGCAACATGAATTCCAATTTCGTCGTGATACAGCAAAACTGTCGCACAACGTCAACAAGAAACAATGCAGCTCTTGCGGCTCCAAGTGCAATAGGACGTTGCAATCTCATCGAATGTAATGCAAGCACTCTTGTACTTGTTGGCGAAGAAATAAGTTAAATATCACCGTTGAAGTTGTCTCTTGATGAAACTGATGAAATAGCGAATTTCACTACGGGATAAAATTGAATTTAAAATTGGTTTTCGTAACTCTAATAAAAGTATCAATCGAAAGTAGTAAAATCTCATTTCCGTAAAAGCAACTTGCAAATTGTCCGCGGCCATTGTTGACTTTGAAAGTTTTAAATTAATGACCCGATATATTTGTCCGTGAACGCGCATAAGTTTATATTGGCATTTGCAGAGACACCAAGAAAATGCAATCGATTGCTCCCGGTCGAAAGGGAACCGAACGTGGTTAGAAGGTTAACAAATTCACGCCATCATTTCATCAAATAATTACGTTTTAAGTGGATTTAGAATACGAATATGACCTGTAATCGAATTTGCGATGATAATGTATCTTGCGGAACGCTTTTATACATCCTACGGGCACGGACAAGAGTTGGAACCCAGTTAAAACGTCCGCGTTTATGCACCATCTATACGCGAATGTAAAGTTGCGGTGAGGAAAATAGGTATGTAAAAGCTGGCAAGAACAAGTTTAATGGCCAAAGTTGTTTCTTTGCACAATATAAATGTTTCTTGAAAATCTTAGGAAAGTAAGTCGAATAAATCATTTTTTCCCGCTTCATACTAGGACTTTTATGTGTTTGAATAGCTTTGTTTTATCGATGCTACTTTCTCGTCAAACTCGGAGGCTGACAGTTCCATCATCATCCATTTATTATATTCTCGAATTATTCTACGCTTTCTCCAACAGCGAATGTATGGATTGTATCGTCCAACGCTCGGTTTTCTTAATTGCTTTGGTGATTGTTGAGTAATACACGTGTAATTTGAAATGTTCCTTCGGATAAAGATGTACGAAACTGATATAAATTTCAATTACTACACGCTATGCAATGACGCACTAACCTTTTCTAATAATATTAAGTTTGACAGTACTTGCCTGTTACTACTAGATGTGCATAGGAAGAACTTTCAACGGTATCACCGGTAACGTGATGGACAGTGCGACATCGATAACTAGAATGCGCATCCGTAGAAGTTACCGAGAAAACGAGAAGTTCTCCAGTCGGCAACATGTGTAATTTCCCATCTATAACGAAAGCGAGAAGACGTTCGATAAGTTTGAAATAGTTGCGAAAAAACGCCGAAGAAACAATTAAGAATTTTCAGAAAATCCAAGGTGTAAGTGAATGATTGTATGAAATGTAATTACAAATGTCAAGTAATGGAACGCAACGTTTCGTTCAGACATTGTTTTTCATTCGTTACTGGAGGAAGTTGGAATTAAAAAGTTTTACAGTTTCTGCCGTGATATTATTTCATACGTCCGCGAACATTGGGTAAAGTTTGTAAATACCGGGCGCTTACTCGACAATGTGCATGTTTCCCATTTTACCGAGCAAAACGGGCGCCTCTTATTCACCTGGGGAATTAATAAAAGTTTCTTTAAGCTGTAAAATCTGTGTTTTTAAATATAACGCCCAGGGGAATGAACCTCCCAAGTGATATAAATTGAGTCGGAAATAAATTTATGTAATAGCGAGCATGGACCTGCATAAATCATGCTTTTTTCGTTTTTCATGAATATCCGGCAGGATTGATATAACGTATGTATTTTAATACAGGATTACTTTTATTTTAACGAACACGTGCTCGCAATTTATTTCTGTTCGCAAACAATCTGCTCGTCTTCAACGAAATTTTTCCAATAAAAAATAATAAAAAATCGTGCAATTTTAATGTCGTAATGTAATATATTATTTGGTCAGTATGAGCTTTAATCAGACAGCTTTAGTAATGCGAGCACCACCATTGGAGACTAATAAAAGAGACTTTAAAAAATGATTCAACAAACAAAAATATCAGCAATAGATTCATAACCACATATAATTATATGTAGTAATTGAGAACACGAAACGTGTTATCAATTCAACAGCGAAATTAATCGTGAAAATTACGATAGCCTTGTTTTATCGTTGCTTTTTGAACAAATAGTTTACTATTTCAAAAGTTCACATCCAAAAAACAATACTCACTGCTTTCCGGCGTGGGATAAATATTGAAAACTGAATCCTGGACCCATGACGTCACCGCTACGTACTCTTTCACATAAGCTGGTATCTCGCATTTTAGCATCCCCGTGTTGCCCACTAAAACGTACGTATCTCTCACTTGAACCACGTAGTTTTGTCGAACAACTAGAATAGTAATCGAAAAAGATCGATTTTTTTACATTTTTCCACGAGTTTGTAAATGCCAATTGCGAGAGGTAAATATTCCATTATTAAATAATCAATAATACTCGTATCGATAATACGCGCCTCGAACATTCCCTGAATACCAATGCAATCAGCACAATTTTTCAATGTTTAGCTAATGAAGTATGTGATCCTCGAATGAAATAAAGCTATTGAATACATATTCCGGGATGGCGATACGAGAATATTTGCATCTCGTTAAAAATTCGCAATCATAAATTTTTGGATTCAGTTTATCAAACAAGCATGATAAAGACAGTTTTTTATCATGCTCGTAAATCTAACTTTTTCTCCGAAACACAGTATTCAATTCAATTTAGAAAAACGTCAATGTCTCGTTGGACAAAAAATGTCTTTTACAAATTGGAGACATTTTCCGTCCTGTCTCTCCGATGTTTAGAGGTGCATTTCTCGCGTTAGTAAAAAGTAAATTGAGTGTAGTGGGACATAGAACTTCTCTCATGATATGATAAATCCGACAGCATAAAGCTCAACGGTATCTTTTTTTGTTTTTTTTTATAGCCATGAGTATAATAGTTTAAACGTTAAAATCGATTTATCCTTAATTAATAAAATTATCAAACCTTGTTTGAAAGCATCCAATTGTACACGCATATGAGCAAAATGTAATTAAATATTGGACCAGCGAACTACGTCATCAAATTCAAGCCATTCAATTACGAATATTAAGATTGATTCGCACACATTTTCCATGATTACTCTGCAGTTAATTATGATGCTAAAGCTCTCGCTACTTCTTTCGAAATTTTATTTATTTATCAATCATGCAAAGTGTACTTTTCGATAATGACATATGTATTTAATCAAAACGGTACATGTTATCAAGCTATTAATTATGTGAAAACCCTGCATCCATCGCGCGCTAGTCAACTACGAAGGAAACTTATATAAATAACGCGGTAATTGCTCACCAGCTTTAATGTTGACTTCACGTCCGAGTACCCTCCCAACGCTGTTGGAAGCTTGACATCTGTACACAGCAGAGTGAACGTCATGACGATAACTCTCAGCGCCAAATGGTAAAAAGTATATAGAGCCGTTCGCCAACATTTCCCGGATGTGAGGTATGGGTATAACAGGAGAACCGTCTCCCATCAACCAGTCAACCCGAGGTGTTGGACTACCATGTGCGGAACAATGAATCATTGCACCCGTATCGTTCGAGAATGCCACAGTCGATCTAGGCTCCGATACCAATACAGGCCCTTGGCTATCCAGCACGATTCCTCCCCCTGGAAAAAGGAGCGTTTTCGTGAAACTTTCGTATCGACAGATCTGACGTGAAAGTTTCGCAAAAACTAAATCCTAAAGTGGCAACTTTGATAAAGTACTCTGGGCCGTGTTTCGTTTTATTAGACCTTGTTTTGAACGCGGCGCATTTTGACATGACACATATACCCGTCTTTATTTACAGTTTGAACGGTATCGTTGAATTTTTTTATTCTTCGGGGTATTCGCGATATTTGCGAGGCTCTGAAGTAATTACAATTTTCCCAGACAGAGCGGGAAAAAAGTCATTAATATTCAACGGATTCCGATCCTGACAGGTGGTGGCATCACCTCGCGAATGCACATTATTCAGATTCTTGGGTAGTGTCAAGTGTTATTTTTCCTCTACTGTTTCACACCGTTCGTCGTTCGCGAAATCCCATTTGCGATTTTATATTCACATTCCTGTCATACGTCGAGAATTGCGGCCTGCGAGGAAGGTTTCTAAAAGTCACGGAATTTGCGTTGTATGAAAAAATCGACTTTTCGAAAAAAACCGAAATGATGTATCCATAATGATCATCGTCCCCCTCTTTTTATACTTTTGTGCGAAATTTCGTACTTTGAAAAAGAATATTCGTCAAACGCCAAAGAGTTTTTTCCATCTCACGGCATTGAAGTCGAGATACTGTTTATAAAAAGACCATTATCCTTTGCAATTTACTTTTAGCATAATTAAAATTTCATCCAGTAGTTTGTCCGTGCAATCTCGAGCGCGAGAAGATTGATCTGCAGACGTCAAACGTATTATTAACCACGTCTCATTTCCGACTCTTTGATACCTCAAAATTTTACAAAAATCCATTCCCTTTTTGCTACGATCAGTTGTACGAAAAAATTATCGACTTTGACTGTTCAAAAGTGACTCGAAATCAAGCCTCGATTCAAAAAGAATTTTTCAACGTCTCTACTTGCCGTGAGTGTGAAAAGAAAAGAAATAAAAAAAGGAGGAAGGAAGAGAGTACGTCGGGGAGTAAGACAGAAAGTACTTTGGTGCATTATGCATGAAACGCTGGTCTGATAACCGTCGTATCTGGAAATTTTCTGCATGCGGAAGGGTTCAGAAGTATATCGTTGCCCAGTTTTCATGCACATATGCTTGAATGACGCTCATGTTGAGCTTGTCTTCGCTTGTATAAAAGCGTATACCTGCACTGGGTTTATACATGTGCCATCGCTATCCATACAGTATTTACATAACCTATGTATGCTGCGCATTACACATGCATACATGCGTTGTTTTTCAATGATATCATATGTAAATCATAGAATACTAATAACTGATTGATCAAAAAATATAAATGAAAACGCAAAATAACCGAAGATACTATATAAAACATGAAACCCACAAATATAGGTTCGGTTATATTAAAATCAATTCCTAATGTTTTTGTCTCAAAAAATTATTCAATATCAATGTTGTAAACAAATATCTGCCACAACCTTAAATTGAGGATTGAATGGGAGACTTTGTTCTCTACGATTCACGAAATAATTGCTTAAATATGCGATTCGTACTGCATACATAATTTCATAGTTTTATTCATGAAGAAAAGCTTCAGGTGCATTGAAACACTTGTCTGTCAAAAGATATTCTTAAACGACTAAGATCTTTATTCAATTAGTCGAGATTGCTTTCACAAAGTCAGGGTCTAATTTATTCGGCATTTTATTGCGTCATTTTGATAAAAAACAGCAAAAATAACGTTGATAAATAACGATAAACGCAGAGCTAGACTATCGGGACTACAGAGATATGGCAAATCGAATATTTAGGTTTCGCTGTTTTTATGATTACGAGTAAACATTATATTTTAATGTTTTTTTCGTTCTTTAAATTTTGGCAAACGACGTGATGTAAGATCAGCTTTTTATTAAACTCATTCGTACCCAAGAAAAGTCTCGGGAACCAGCACTTGAAGTATTGAAAATGAATACTTTGAGAAAGAAACATTAAAACTTTGAAATATTTTCACATTAATAAACTGCTAAACCAAAATACTCAAGTATGCAAATTGTATAATGAAGTTCTGCATAAAACTGACGCTAATATTTTGTTAAGTAGCAGCGAAAGCAGTTGCATTAGTAGAAATGACTTTTCATCTTTGCGTAATTTTTTTCTGCGAAAAGAGATACGGAAACGAACCTTGCAGGATCAAGTACAAAAAATTGTCCAATTATGAGCCAAATTCTACAAACCATTAACTTCCTAACATCTCTTAAATCTGATTTCTCCTCTAATTATAGCAGTACTGCGTCCGTGCCGGCTGAAACTTTTGATGATGTTATAATTTGCTTGATTTATTCAAATTAATTTTGATTCGTTTCCAGAATAGTTTCTATTTGCGTGAAGCAGTAAGATTTATGTAAATTGTTTAATGCAGTTGCCCCAATTGTTCAATGCAAAAGTATCCAATTTTCGTGTTATTTTCAAGAAATATTAGGAATAAACACTATCTCTTTACTCTTGAGGACGATGGAATCCTTACTCATTACTGAAATGAACATTACATCAAGCACTCGCATTTCAAAACGAGTAATCGAGACAAAATTTCTCGCAGTGTACGTGAAAGAGACACCAGTAATAATTGTTCCGAATTCTCGTTAGAATAAGCGGATACATTGTCTTGAAAATAAGAAGAAATATGATGTACAAATCTACTGTCACGTTCGATTTCTCGTCGTCTGCTGAGAGAATATTTCTCTTGACTTCCTCGCTCGATCAAATGGAAAATTCCAGGCAGTCGGAGCAATATCGGAGGAAATCGAATCGCAAAACGGAGAAAATGACTGGAGAGCCAAGTCTCATGGAGGGAGAAAATGGAGGACCGCATTCCAGCGCGAGTTAATCCCTTGAGTCGAAGTCTGTAAGGTGGATGGCTGACAATTCCAGGGTCGCTGCCTCGCTTCTCCGTTTTACTCGTACCCCACAATATAAAGGTGTACGTGTGGCTTATGCCTCTATTTGTGCGCTCACGAAAGCACACACACCGGCATTATCGTTCCCAATCAATTTGCCAATTCGAAATATCGCGAAAGCCGAAGTTAACAAATCGTAATATCAATAAGATCGAGTGTCGCTCGTTGAATTCACACCTCATTTGTTCGTTGCCCGTTTTCCACCTAAATATGCTCGCGTGTTCATTGATATCGCATCCAATTTATCTGTTATCAGGCAGGTCGTCACGCAATTTGGCGGAGGGCGCGTCTGCACCGCATCAATTTCACGAGTGAAATTGAAATTTTAAAGAAGTTGCTTGATCCGACTCTTACCAATAATTTGCCTTATCTTCGCCAATTATTTACATTGTTTATGTTCCAATTTCGCTTCAATACGTACTTACCTCTACATAGGATTCCCTAATTTCTAACTCCGGACGTTTTGAGAAGTAATTTCGAACTTTGCATCCGAGATTCAGAAAGGCTCAGAGAATGACTTTCAAGTACTCAAAGTGCCTTAATTTTGATTCGGGATTTTGAAAATAATACGTTATAACTGTGATCAACTATATTTTCAGCGAAGGAAATTTTAATTTACGTACGGTACAGAGTAATCAAGTTTTTAAAAAAATTTCGCGACAAAACATTTTTATCGTTAACTACAGAAATTTTAGTAAATTTTTTCTACGCGATCAAAAGGTTGCGTGCTGTCAAACACCGTTTAATATGAAATTATCGCACTTTCAAAGTGAGGATATAGAATGTGGAAAGTTGACAATTTTCGTAATTAAAATTTGCATTCATGCGCAAAATTCAGAACTATGTTAAAATCTATAAAGCTTTAGATTGTACATTCTATTCTCGGCCTCATTTTTGTGCACTGGAATTGCGGGTATGTAGCAATCAATACAAAACAATAGGAAACTCAATGGCCCATTGTATGGGTTTGGGAGGTTTCCCATATAAGTGGACCATTGTTATTTTCGTACTAATTTTTCGTTCGTGAGTTGGGTTTCATAGATTTTTCCAGTATCCCGGTAAGTCGCACGTCTAGAAGTTACAAATTGTAAGAAAATAATCAGATACTTCGAGAGATTTCATAAGGTTACACCGAGAGAATCAGAGAGTGGTCTAAATCGTAACTGACTCGATATCGTATCGTAAAATTTTACGCGATCGTAAAACTCTACGATTAGAAGTAGCAGTATATGAAAATTGTTCAAAATGAATAAATAAAATGGAAATTTATTCATTTTTATTATCTTTATTTTAATGTTAGGCCGATAATCTACCGCACATCGCGATAGTGATAATTTGGAACGTCAAGTTTCAAACTATAAAGCAGGACATAATCTCAAAAAAGTACCCATTTGAAACACTTTTATTAGTTTCCATCCTAGAATTTACGCAGACAGTTTATGCAACTAAACATAAAGCCCCGTGAAGTTTTGTTTTCCAATTTTCACGTTACTGAAAATAAAAGCTTGCATTATTCACAACGCAATTTGAATTCAGAAATCGAAATAAAAATTCCCGGCATCGCGTTACTTGTTGGAAACGAAAGTTTTAACTTCAAACTTCGAGTAAACGCTCGAATTGTTTTTTGCTAGATTACTTTGATGAAATGGAAGAAAATTCTTTTAGCGAGCAAAAAGATGGAAAATAAATTTAGGAGACCACGGCAATCTCTGGATCGGATGAAGAATAGTTTTAAAAGGGAAGGCCGTAGTAGAAAGAATCCATTCGCGCTAATCGAAGTTTATGGAGAGTTTCCGGACGAAATGCTCGCGGTTTTACCGACGACTTCCTGGGAAATGAAGCCAAGAAGACTTCACGGCCATTAACTCTCCAATAGTAAAAACTTGGAGACGCGCATATGCGGCGTATATTTCACGTGGACAGTATAAACATTTTACTTCGCAACAATTAATTTCACATAAATCAGTTTCAAAATACAGGAGCATAAATTATTTCGTAACAATTGCCTTTAAATACGTAAAACCGATGAGTAATCAGAGGAATATTCACTTTGAGTTTCCGTCGCTAACCTCATTTTTGCCGGAAACCGCGCAATGCTAATAATCGGGGCGAAAATTTATTAAGACCATAGGTCATTCCGTACAATGACGTCAAGGCCATAGAAATTTCCGATAGCAATTTTTCAATAGCCGAGAAAAGCGACTGCAGAGACTGATGAAATGAACCGCCGGCAGTCTGGGGAAGGCTTCGAAGTGCTCAATGAAAAGCGTTAATTATTGCATAATCCGCAGTCAATGGAAACTCGCAGACTTACAATTACAGAATTTCTTGATTTTTTCGTATATAATTAATCCGAAAAAAGAATAATCAACGCGTACAATTTTGCGGATTTTCGTTGCTGAAGGGCTTTACGTGCTTTTTAGCATCTGAATAACAAATTTTTAGCGCATAACGTGCATCTGCATATCAAGAGAGCTGTAATTAAATCAGTCGGTCATTTGACGAGTATTGCAAAGCATGGACTTCGCTCTAAATTTAGGAATGAGGTCGATCGAAATTGCGAATCGGGATGCGTTATGTTAGCGTCAGGCATGATTGTAGATAGTCTTACCCTCGGCCGGGTTATCTCGCGCCTATTTGCTCGATAGTCCTGTTTCCGATTAATCTGGTTGCCGGGATTAACGCAACTCTGGCATTTCCCACTACCGCTCTTCTCTGCATTCTGAAGTAATCAGAAGCAATGGACAGGAGATGCGTTTCATAGCGGTTCGCAGCCTATTCTCCAGTGCTAAACCGCGTTTTCCGCTTCCGCTTTTCGCAGAAACGAACAATCTTCGCCATCGAAAGATTCCCCAATCAAAAAGTAAACGCCTCATTTGGCGGGTAATATAATCGAATCGAAAAATGAAGCACCATTTGATCTATTTGATTGTTTTCTGACTAAAAAAGCAGAACTTGGAATCCAATTTTACGAGACAAACGATCCCTCGCTTCCGATTTCCAAAGTCACATTGTTCTCGTAAAATTGCTTCGTAAGTTTTGCTCCTTCGTTGAGAAATATCATATTTCATTGGAAGAACACCGCTGCTCTTTTAATTTTTAATTAAACTTGGGACTAGGATTTGACCTGCATGATAATTTCCGTTCTTCTAGCTTTTAAACCCCATTAGAGTTACTCCATGTTTCATTTTATAGACTCGTGATTTCGTTTGGAAGATGCCAGTCAATTTGTTTTCAGACAATGTCAGATCTAGTAAGCTTCTGCGCAGTCATGAGCGAAGATAAGGAGGGCGTTAAATTTCGGAAGCAGTTAATATCATCTTGCATAACGTTCGCCCTGATACGAAAGGATACCATCAGATTGCATATTACCTCAATTGCATGAACGTTCAACTTGCCATGTCGCATAATTGATTAAGCGATTAAATGCCGGCGACATTTAGCCACACCACAGACCGGCAAAAACGAATTGTACCTCGCATGTTCCGGGTTCTACGCTCTCAATCTTGCGTAATGTAGAAAATAGTAATCACGAACCGAAGCTTGAAGACCTGGAACTCTTTGTAAAGACGCTTTTACGGTGATTACGCAACGGCTGCAGTCGCGCATTTCATCGGAAATGATTTCTCGCCCAATTAAACCATAGGAAACTAAATCAACCCTCGTTGCTGTCACCCTACCTTTAGCCCAAACGTGCACTTATATACACTCTACGCTTGCTGCGGTTCTTTAACCCTCAAGCAAGGCACGTACAGTACAGGTTCAAGCTACACCAAATCTTTTCATCTTTTCCCAACTACTAAAAAAGAAGCACGTAATGCCACGAGGAAACGTCATACAAATTAAATTCACTGAAATGACTTCCAATTTAATAAAAAAATCTCCGGAATATCGCGATTATAAATCACGACGGCGACAAGTTAATGCGCAAACTCGACAAAAAACGCAATCTTTGAAGCTCGCTTATGGGTGAATTTTTCGATGTTGCCGGGTTCTTAATTAATCCACCAAGACAGCGCGGAACTCGTTTTCATTATCGAATTAACTCTCCGGAAGGATTGCGAAAGTCTCGAGGTGTTGTTTCTACTTTGGGCGTTACGTTCGAGGAATTGAAAAATTAAATTGCACTGATTGTTAACATGTGCTAATGAAACGAGATGCACTCAAAAAGCGAAGTTTTCTCGTTAACATTTAGTCTGCTGCATGAAAGCAGTTGAAAAACAGCGAAGTGACTTGACTCTCAGCGTGTTAATTATCGATTCGTTCCACGCTGGAGCTACAGTCCTTCTCCCCAGCCTAATCACTTTTTTCCCCTCCGACCTCTTGTTTCCAACACATTCTATCACTCAGCATAACTATACCGCTGGATTGTTCTAACTAGACGTTTTCGAGCATGATCTCGAGGTACGTAATTCAGCGCTTTTTGACGTGTAACAACGTAACGAGCGGGTGAAAATTAAAAGACTCTAAATTGCACGGTGAAAAATAAAAGCGGAATTCAATCTTTGGAATCTCAATGAAAGGCACTTCAATGAAAAAAAGGTTTCCATTCAATCTGAATCCCGATCTTTTGATCATTGCGAGAATTTGACTAGTCCTCTTTTACATGGGGTCGAATTGAAAAATCAATAAGAAAAGACAGACTGGCATTTCATGGTAAATTTCACAATGCG
This sequence comes from Zelostemma sp. ZL-2020, assembly GCA_022816865.1. NCBI lineage: Eukaryota > Metazoa > Arthropoda > Insecta > Hymenoptera > Platygastridae > Zelostemma > Zelostemma sp. ZL-2020. The sequence goes on along the minus strand of JABFQM010000606.1, from coordinate 6,423 downwards.
AAAGCCAGAGGATAACAGCGACACGTTCACGTGATGTGAATGTTGCGAAGCAGAAAAAGGAGGAATAAAGTTCGTATCAAACTCAAATACAAACTTAGGCTTCAACTCGAAATAAAACGGAGAGCACGGATGGCAAAAAAATAGATGAATTGCAGGTTGAAAGTAACAGTTTCTAGCATAGAATTAACTCTCGTTCATGGCGTAAAAATAACAAAATAAAATTTATAATTGTTGACAATTAGTCTTACTTTGGATTATCCCAACGCGTATTACATTTTAATTGCAAAAATCAATATTTTATCCGGAAAACAACGGAGTAAATCTCTTACAATTCTGGAGAGCGCTGAATAATTTACAAGAGGATTCCAGTAGCGATGGAGGAATCGATTTGACTATAATAAGAAGCACATTGACCCCAACTACGTTTGATCTTTCAGAAAAGTCGAGACAATAAAATGGCATGAACTCGTAAAAATGTCGCAAAGATGAAATTTCTTACTGACTGATTCAGTCCAAAGTTTGGATCCAAATTTGTAAACAATAAACGAGATTCTCTTAACAAAAAAATGTTGTTACGTGCGATTCTCCTCGAAACCCAATTCACTTTATCGTAAAAGTAAAAAAAACGTTTTCGAGAAATCGCATTAGCGATAATTGAAAGTGATTAAATTTTAATGCCATGTTCTTTGCTACCGGGTGTCAAGGGAATTCAGTGGGGCGTGGAAGAACGCGATACCCATGTAATGAAATTTTCATAAATATCGTATTAACGAGGCAGGAATTAATACCGACGGGATGAAAAATCGAACTCCCGATAGGAAATTCCGCGCTATAAATAAGCAGAACATTTTGCAAAAATCCTACCTCAATTTTCGCGCGTAAAAAGCAAAATTATCCGATCATTAATACTCGAAGCTACGGAAACAACGGTAATAAAATCATTTCTGTCGACGAAGTTCACGTTTTCAATCAGCATTCGAGTAAAATCAAACGTTGATTATTGTCTAATGAATCTCTGGCGAAGTAAGAAAAATCGCTCTTAATGAAAAATTGCAACCCAAGGAAATGTCTTCGAACTTTATCGTGCAATTACCCGTTGCCGGGAAACACAATGCCTCGAACGAAGATGCGAACCGTGGAACGTGTGATAATCTTGAAATCAATAAAGTGGTACCACGACACGATTTCTACCTACCCTGTTACTGCGCAAACGCACGTCGCTCTAATTTGCAATGCGCTCTAAAAGCTCTTGACCATTGCACAATTACCGCCCAAAAAACGTGAATTCTGCAAAAGAACAAATTCCATTACACCCAGGATGATTTTGTCAGAAAAGTCCAGCTCCATTGTGTAGCAATACGAATTAGCGGCAGCAAAATGTCTTGCTTTCGCATCGATTTTGCACTTGATGAAAATTCCATTTTCTCTCGTGCGCGATTATTGTTCATAATTTTAATAATAATAAATCGGGTCCATTTTTTTTCGCGTTTTCTATTATTATAGCACGGATTTTTATGCCTGTAGCGGTTTATGTAACATAAATTCGTTATTTCCTTTATATTATTATAGCACGGACTTTATGCCTGCAGCAGCTTATGTAACATAAATTCGTTATTTCTTTTCTTATTTTACGTTTTTTTCCGAATAAAAACTGATGCGAATGGGGCGGCTCGTTTATTTAGACGAAGACTATACTTGATTATTTCACGCATCAAATATTTTGCTCAAAATACAGAAGTTCTACTAGTTAAGTGACTCTCGTTCCAGCTTATAGCAAGAGTTTAATTTCATGACTTGCGCTCCGACATTTCAGGGATAGCTTGGCGATAACATAAATTATTCTTGTGTACAATTGCCCGTGTATTATGTGCGTTATTTGCAGTACGGGGCGTTTTTTAATGATATTTTTCATTTCGTAGTTCGCGATTTGTACGAGATGGAGACGCATTTCCATGTTAATGTGCGCGAGCGCGTAATTGAGGAAAAACTCTAGTCGATATCCCAAGTATTTTATAACGCGAGTACTCGCTCTGTGCGCGATAACTAGGTGCCTTAAAAAATCGATATTACGGATTTCGCAAAATCAGCTTTTCACGTGTGGAGGAGTTATTTCCGCCAGCATGTGCGAAAGATATTGCGCCTTTGGGCGCACCGTCCAAATTTCCTCGCAATAATTGTAGGAATAAATTCCGATTGGTACAAAACGATACCTTCTCCTTCGAATTTGTCAATGAGCTCAAATATTGAATTTAGGCTTGAGTCAACTCAATTATTTCGCGATTATACGTATCCTTTGTATGAAAATCGATACGCACTTATCAGGAATTCAATTGCTGGAACCTTTTCCTCGAGTGAAATCTACATAATAAACGAAATTGCGCCGAGTAAAAAAACTTTTACTACCCGTACGAAGCCATTATTGCTCCATCCGGATCACGAACATTTTTGTAAATCGTTTTTAAGGAGCTCAATAAATTGAAAATCCGCGCCGAGTCAATTACGCGACTTTATCTTCGTTGCAAGCAAAGTCTCGGGACTAATTGAAAGAAATCATGACTTATTCCTCCCATTCCGGAACTCACGTAATTCAGAAGCGCTACGAATTTAGGAAGGCTATTTTTTGCAGCCAGCAAGTGCGGAACTAATAAATAAATAACGCCGAAAGGCTCCAGTCAAGAGTTAGACTCGGAGGCGGTAAAAGAGAGTAACGCGAATCCGTAAAAGAGAATCAATTCGATTCCCGAGTCGTGCTCACTCAGTCCGTATCTTTTCCTCACCTACCCTGTGTATCCCCTTGCCGCCCAACGCCTCTTTCGTTCAACCCCTTTAACCTCACTACTACTACCCATTCCTTTCCTGCGCAACAAGTGCGCCTCGCTTCACATCTTTAAGAAATCGCCTTTCTTCCTTCCTCCTATATAGTACGGAAGAATTCCTGCAAACTCCGAACCACCTCACTTTCACCGCCCGAATCACCATCAAGCCAGAACGAACCCTGACTTACGTCTCCTGCTGCCAACTGCGACTTACATCGCGACATTCTTTTCCCTATTTTCAGAGCTTTCCTCTGCTTTATTTTTCAACTTCATCGCTTAATTGAACATTGCGAACTTGCCGCAGGAGTGAAAGATTTTTCACTTCCTTTTCCCCCTTTTTTACTTCTCTATTCGGAAAATTATGAATGGGGGATATATTTCATTGGAGTTCGAAAGGAATGCGAAAAATTTACGGTCGTTTGTTGATTTGGCTCCTGGACTTTTTTCGGTTCTTACATGAAGTGATTGAATGTCATATTACCGCGATTGCTTGAGGAAAAATGAGTCGAACGTCGAATAAAGGCGTTCCCATGAAAAATAATGATAAATAAGAGGCAAAAGATTCGATATCGGATTCAAGTAACTGCCTTTTTCTTCTTCCTTGTACCATAGCTGAAAGACAGTCGACAAAAGACAAATGCAATCACGAAACGAGCAAAATTTCATCATAGCAGTAAAAGCAGCTCGCATTGAAGCTACTGTGGAAAACGAAAAAAAATTATTCAAGTTTAATCGACAGAGTTGTTTCTTTCGGTGTAAAAACAACTTGAATAACATAATTACGTAATCTAATATTTCTCAACAAAAAAGCGAAACTCGTTTACCAATTTCACGAGAAAAAAAGACGCGGGAATGTTCTTCTCGACAAGATTCACTTTTTCTCTTTCAAAATATTGTATATACGTAATTGAAAACATCAAAAGACATTTTTATGGTCTAATTCTGTGATAGTAAAACGAATTTTTCTCAGTTCTTAAATTCAACAAAAGATATCTGAAGTTTCGAATCTTCAAAGTGATGGGGAAAATACGCTCAATGAAATAGCGAGCTCTCCGCCATATAATTTACTTCCGTCTGATTGAAACCGAGAAAACAAAAGAAGGAAACGTACGAAAATTATAGAATACAAGAAAATTCGATTGGTAAACCTAGAGCTGACGGTAATGTGATTTGTACATCCCAGTAGTGGATTCGTGTACTGTTTTCATCGTATTCAACACTGCATTTGCTTGGTTTAACTGATCCTTTTTTCTCTGCAGAGTAAACATTGATTAGGGAAGAAAATGAAAATGGTACGTGCAACGCTCACCATGAACAAGGACGAGGGTGCCGAATAGGACCACGATTCTCAACGGCCGACTGGCCATCATGGCGTGGATCGTTACGTCGATTCTGCTTCCTCCTGAAACAATACAAGCGTGCCCAATCAATCAACCCATCCATTCCAATCCACTATCCCGCATTCCAGCCAACTCTCGTACACACAGCCAAAACTCATCCCACCTTTACTCCCATCTTTTCTGGCAACTTGCCTGCTGAACCTCCCCTGACTTTCCTATCTCTTGTTCGATATCGACGACTTTTTCAACTGGAGTTTGTCGGCTCAATGAAAGTCGCTCGAAAAACATGCTGAAACATTCGTCATTGCGAAAAGTATTGCCCGACTCGGGAAAACTGATGCGGAAATCGCATAGTGTATCGTAGAGTCAATAGAGCTGCGAGCTGCATGTAACCGTATATTTCAATCAATACGATTCTGCCATGACGATACTTTCCCCGCAAATATAGTGATTAATTTCATTTTTCTAATTTTCTGCTCAAACGACGCATTATTTGCCCACTTTGTTGTGCACTTTGATAGTCGGTGTTCTCTTTTTTAAATTAGTTTCTGCTTCATCGAGGGCGAAATTAATTTTACATATTAAATAATTGAAATTTCACGATAGCCTGTCCTGATTTGGTAATCGAATGTTTTGGTGTCTTTTTACTCTTTTTTGCCTGCCTTATTCTTACCACGTCAGAATTGCTTACCCCAAGTTGAAATTTTCACATGATTACATCGACAAAGTGTTCAGCAGGAGATTTTAGAAAAGTGCATCCGGCAAAAATTCATTTTATCGTCGAGAGTTCTTCATTTGATATATACATGCAAATGAACGTTGAAAAAAAAGTAGTGTACTATTTTTTCAACAAAAGCGATCCCCATAACTTTTCTTGATCCAAAACTTTGTTCGATATTCTTTTTATAACTTCTTGATACGTTTTTTTTTATCCTTTTTTGATGTTTGCTGAATCAGTGTTTTATGTACATTTCGAGGTAAATTTTGGATCGATATAAAAACTGAACTGATTCGAATGAACGTTCAAACGGGTGTTCTACCAATCAACAAATTTCGTAGGAAAGTTTTTCATGTTACCGGGAACGTTGAAAGGACAAAACTGTATTGATAACACTGAAAGGACGGCAAAACTGTCGCGCTGGATGAGACAGACAATACGGAAACACGAGCAAGTCAACTACTACCAAAACTAGATACGTCCACGAATAATGACAAACATTTGCATGAAACAATCGCATCCAGAGCAAGCTTATTTCAACGTTCGCTCGAATTTGTAAGCGTCGCAGATGACATCAACATCCGAAACAAAAACGCATGTGGCGTACGAATTACAATGTCTTTGGAATGCAATTTTTATAATTGCGATACCCACTGAAAAAAGGATAAAGAAGATAGGGAATTCAAAGAAGCAGCGGAAAAAAGTTTTTACTAATGAGATGAAGCTTGCGACAATAATTACGGCGATGGCAACGAAGGAATTCATCATGTAGTCGAGCATCTTTGGCGACCGCGACGTCGCATTGTGCAAATTCATTAAAAAGATATCGTGCATGTGCTGCGGAGCTTCTAGAAAAGACAATGATTTGTGCAGCCAACGATTTCTTTCCATCGTCGTTGCTGGAGTATTCTTTTCCCGTCAGTTTGCTACCCCAAGCTTCTTATTTTCAAGACTCCTCTTGTCTTCGCTTCGCATCGCCATTCATCCATACCCACTACCTCACGGCAATCCCTCTTTACGTTCCCCACTTTTTTTTCTCTTTACTTTTTCAGCCAGCGTTTTTTCCCACATCCACCGCCAAGATTTGCAGTAAAATCACTTCCATATTCTATCACCACCCACGGCTCTCCTGCCACTCTCAAAATTAGTCCAGGTTTGTCTTCACACGGAAGAGAACTTTTCCATCTGTCACTTTCTTTTAATTCCGCAAGACTCAAAACGCGGGGTCACTCCGGAGAAATGATTTTTTCAATCAGTAAACTCGATGATAACAGGGCTCGATTTAATCGAAATTTTGATGAAAATGGCGGTGTACTTGTCCGACGAAACATTTAAAATTCAGGGGCTCTCGTGTTTCAGGAATTTCATCAACATTGCGAATTTAGTTATTGGTCCAAAGATGTACGTGCAGGATTGTCCGAGATCGTGATCCGACTTCAGTGGAAATGACCCGTACAGCAAATTTTTAATACGCGATGATAAAGTAGTTGTTCGGAAATTGCATTCGTGATCCAATAAACTCGCCGGCGTTTGTTATGTTCCGAATTTA
>JABFQM010000605.1:0-32108 GCA_022816865.1 Zelostemma sp. ZL-2020 | reverse complement strand
TACTATGTTGTAGGTAATGAAATTGGACACAAATTTTCTCCGTGAAATTTGGTTCTTCGACTTGAATTTGGCGAGTCAAAAATTCAAAACCGAAATTTATTCGATGTTTTTAAAAACTAAAATCGTGATAACTCAGTTGAATATTGATCAATCCCTCTGGAATTTGGAATGTGTATTTGATTAACATTCGTGCTGCCAAAAAACTCAACCGACCACCATTCCCAATTTGTCATCTGCGAACATTTTTTCCATTTCAAAGGACTTCAAGAATCATCATTTTTTGAGAAATCAATCATCTTCGCGCACTCGACATTCAAATTACATTTTAAATGCGTCGACTTCAAACGAGAAGTACGTCCCGTTTATTTACAAAAAAGAAGCAAATTTTGAAAAAATACTATGTTGTAGGTAATGAAATTGGACACAAATTTTCTCCGTGAAATTTGGTTCTTCGACTTGAATTTGGCGAGTCAAAAATTCAAAACCGAAATTTATTCGATGTTTTTAAAAACTAAAATCGTGGTAACTCAGTTGAATATTGATCAATCCCTCTGGAATTTGGAATGTGTATTTGATTAACATTGGTGCTGCCAAAAAACTCAAAGTCGAGGACAAAATATAAAAATTGTTGATGTTATTTAATCACAAATCAAGCCCATGTTTCGCAAGTTTCGCAAGAAAAAAGTATCGAGGGAACTTCGAGCTTGATGAAACTTCAAGCTACAAAGTTGTTCCTTATAGTTTAAAGAAGTTTTTCGCAAATTTTCACAAAAATTAACTCCAAATTGTAGATAATATGGCAATTAACATTAGACTGACCCTCAAATTTGATCGAATTATTTGCAATAAATCTGATCCAATTTCATACAATTCCACGCAAATCTTCGATTTATTGTTGTAGTATTCGTTGATTCACGTTTTTTCTTCCAATAATTATGTTTTTCGAGCTCTTCGACATGTTTAAGAGCTTCAAATATAATTCTACTACAATAATAAATCGAAGATTTGGTTGAAATTTGATAAAATTTAATGCAATTGATTCCATCGAATGATTAAATTTTGTTCATTAAAAATGCCAACTACATCGCATCGATAAAAAATTCAGTCGCAACCTCAACCGCAATAAAATCCTTAAAATAAACGAGAGAATTCGAGATTACCTTTCACGTTGCCCAAAAGTAGGATCAGAGCTCCGCTCAAATTTTTGTTCTCCAGGGTGAACTTACAGGACCATTGACCCAAATCGGGGATTTCGGGTGAGAATTTAAGGGTGCAAATTCCGTCGGAATAATTCATGTATACGCTTATGAAAATAAAAGAGAGAACTCGATTAAAATTACCAGTTTTATTGAAGAAATCGTGGGAATTTACCTGAATCTTGTAGAGGCGTTATTTTTATTGGAAAGATGCAAATTGGAACCGTGATTCCAGTGGCAGAGTGTTTTTGGAGAAATCGGACGTACCTTGCAAGCCAAAGTCACGATACGGTGCGGTTCTACCCAAATCGTTACAGAAGCGGGTTCTACAAAGTTCAGAAAATGATCGGTTTATAAATGGACGGAATTGTTGTGTTGAAAAGGCCATGAATTACCAATAAATTAAATTATTCGAAACTACTGATTTGCCGACGTTTAAGAGGAATCCGAAGGCTCTGTTTTACCGACCGAGTTCCGGAAACGCAATTTCATTTAGAAACAACCTCGTTTTCGGCGTGGTGTAAAAGTTCTAAGAAGAAAATTAGCAACGTTACAAAAATCACAGCCGCGTTTTTGAAACTCTGTCGGTAAAAAAGAGCTTGAGTCACCTTTCGGCTTGAAAAACCTTGGAAAGTCAGGAGAAACCGTCATAGGAATGATGACTCGAGTGTTCTCGTAAAAAATTATTGGTAATAATGCATTTTCAATGGACTTAAACAAAGGATCGATCGATCGCTCGCTTACACTTTCCTCACACCCAAGCAAAGTGATATTTCTTCCTCCGATGCAGGACTCTCGAAGGCCGCATCGTTGCATGTGCAGTGATGTTTACATTGAAAGCATTGGCAGAAACATAAAACACTTATTCGATTTTCATTCAACCTCTACACTAATTCCTTCGCCATAAATCTTTATATTTACGAGCAACTTCGTAATTTTATTCGAGGGTTCAAAGGGTCGTGGAACTTTTCTAAAAATTGTCAAGTACACGTTCAAATATTCGAATATATTTTTCGGTCTTTTTTCTCTGCATTATTCAATGTTCCTCGGATTGTTTCGTATTTTTCTTCCGCATTTTTTTGTTGCAAAGTCCAAAGTTCTACGATTTCGAGTGTGGGAGTGCAAAAAAGCAACAAACATATGTACAATTTGTAAAAAGTAGATGAAAAATGTCGATGGTACATAAAAAGCAGGTAAAAACCCTAATCATCAAGAAAAAACCGTTTTCTTGCCACTAATGAAATTCGAAAAAATAAGGAGACAATTATTGTCCATCATCACCGAATTTCGTGGACCGAAATCAAAAGAAAATCCGATCTTTTTAAAATAACAATTGAATACTTCGATTCTCATCGAAAAATTTATTTACAAAACATACAACGATGAAGTATTTATAATTAAGCGAAACTTAAAATTGCCTACTTACAATTAACCACGAACGACGTATTTACAATTCTAATTATTCTAGTTATTCTATCGAATAAGATCCGAATTTCGTAATGTCTAATTAACCGCGGTAATTTGTTCGTTAAACTAATTTGGTCTATGAATCGTGATTACGGCATTGGCGTTGATAAAAGTATGAATTTCGTGCATCACATGTACAAAAATTAATCACGTATCTGAAAATTGAGCATTTTTGAGAATTAAAAAAAAAGAAAGCCATGAGTGAGGGTCAGGCATCGATTGTACCTGATTCGAGGAGGCTTAGTTTTGCTGGTGGGTTCGCATCGATGTATTCCGTCTGATTTTTCAGTTTGACTCCGCATTGCCAAAGGCCTTCTTGTTCTCGCAAGGCGTTACTTAATCTGACGCTGCAGTCTCGAAATTCACTTCCCGCTGGGGTGAACTCTTTCACTGTCACTGTGACATTTGTGTTGGCAGGTGTCAATGACCATCGACATCTACAACATTGCAATTTTTCACGATTATTTAGGGTCCGGATGCAGCAAAGGCAAATTTCACACGAATTTCCCTGTTTTTACGGCGCGCGATCTAATGTTAATTAGCATATTATCTACAATTCGGAGTTAATTGTTGTGCAAATTTGTGAAAAACTTCTTTGAACTATAAGAAACAACTTTGTAGATTAAAGTTTCATCACTCGAAGTTCCCTCGATACTTTTTTCTTGCGAAACTTACAAAACATGGGTTTGATTTGTGATGAAATAATATTAACTTGCTAAATTCAAGTCGAGAACGAAATTTCATGAAGAAAATTTGTGTCTAATTTCATTACCTACAACACAGTATTTTGTTGAAATTTTCTATTTTTTATTTTATTTTTTGTGTGAAATTTGCCTTCTTGCTCGTCCCCTTCCCTCAATTCCTGTGAACACTTTTTGAACACAGAAAACGGAAAAATCGGGAAAGTTTCGGAAAATTCGCAGTAATTAGGAAAATTGGAAATCTAACCTAACCTAACCTAATCGTCCTAAAAACTATAGAAAACTTGCAGCAATCGGAAAAACTGGATAAGTCAGAAAAGTTCAAGGAAAAGGTCGAAGTTAAATTAAAAAATGGAAGAAAATTTGATTACCCAAGATTAAAATTGTACCAACCTTTCTACAGCCGTGTTAGTAACGCATTTCAGCAGGATCGATCCTCCAATTGATAACTGGATGTTCTTGGATAGCTCCGAAAATTTGACCTCTATTTGACCGTTCCCATTAATTACAAAAACAAATACAGTCAACTCTCGTTCATTTCCATTCGCCAGAGTTGCAAAAAACTCATTAATTTCAAGTGTAAAGAATGAAAGAAAAATGTCTCACCGTTGTAAGTGACCGAAAGCCTCGCAGGCGGCGAAGTGAGAACAGCGTTCATCAAAGTAGCCTGGCAAGTCCAAAATCCCTGATTCTCGGCAGTGACATTGACGAGGGTCAGACTACAGTTTCTCCCAAGGTCTTCCTCGCTCGGAAACTCGCGAAACACGACATCCTCCGCGTTCCTAGTCGCGGGCCTCCATTTCCAGGTGCATTTGTCCACGCGACTGTTCGCCACGCATTTCAAAGTAACTTGAGTTCCGTTCAACACCGAGCTATCTTCCGGCGTTTCCACGATCTCCATTTTACCTGAAACCGACGAGTTTAAACAAAAAATTGCACACGCGTCGCGCCTGGAAGATTATCGGTGTCGCGATGGTTTCATCATCTTGATCATGCCGAGGCGTTTAAACGCTGACACTTTACGCCACGCTTCTTTCCAACAACTTTTTTTTCTTCTCTTCGTTAATTAAAATGTATATTTACTTGATGGTAAAAGAGTGACTTCTGTTGGAGGTGCTTCGTGGAGCAGACCGTTAATCGTGATTCGCACTCCACCTAATCATAAATCGATCAATGTTTCATCAAAATCATTCTTCAATTACATAAATCGATCGATGGATCATTGATCTTACAGATCCACAGGCCTTCTTCTTTCTGGAGAACGTTTTTAAACCGCACGGAACAGTCGTGATCGCTCTCTTTACTCGGCGTGAATTTTTTTATCACCGTCGAATTCTCGCTGTTTTTGTTTGCTTTCCAGGACCATTCGCTACAAATGATTGGGTTTAGAATATCATGGAAATATCTGGACGCTGATAAATGCATTAATCGACTGACCATTCCGCGACTGGTTTATTCGAAATGCATTTCAAAAGCATCGCCTCTCTTTCCGGTATTTGCACCGTCTTCGATAACTGCACGAATTCAACTGAAAGCCCATAAAATTGGAATAAACCATAGAAATTTTAAGGACATTTGAATTCGGAAATCGCGTACTTTCCGACATGAAAAATTGGACGGGTTTGGAGAGCGTGAACGAAGAGTTGGGGTTGATTCGCGCGCCGCATGTCCAGATTCCTTCTTGCTCTTTTACCACGTTCTTCAACTTGATACTGCAATCGTTGCTATCGTGGCCGAAAGCCGGGAATTTTTTGACCTCCAAATTCCACGGCTGGGATTGGTTGAGCTGTCGCCAATACCACTGGCAACTATCGCAATTCTATATAAATTAATTTACCCCTACTAATGTCATTAATCAACTCACTCTCGAACCGCGACTTTCGTTCGACAGACGATTTGCGTGGACGAGTCTACGGACGCTTCTAATACGCTTTCCTGGATTTCGAACGTTATCGTTGAATCTGTATTCGAAAGGCGAAATAATCATCAAACTTCAACTTTCTCGATTGTAAACATTAGCAATATTCACCTGGGTCGTTATTGAGAATGCTTAATTTCGCGGGGATCGTGCTCGTGAAAGGATCGTCGAAAGAATTTCTCGCGGAGCAAGTCCAGTAGCCGGCTTGTTCGTGCCTCATGCTGGAAAATCGCACGGAGCAATCGTTGCTATTGTTTCCGAAAGCGAGGAATTGACGAAGCGGCAGCGATATCGTTGGACTCGACGACACGTTTACCGAAGCTTCGCTTACTGTAATGCATTTCAATTGAACGATTTACGAGATGAAGACAGAAAGTACCATTTTTTATACGAATTTCAAGTTTGGTTCGATTAGGTTAATTCTACTCCAATCCGCTCTTTCTGGAATGAAATTTGACCGTAAAGAATTTAAATTGAACCGAACCGAACCGCACCGCACCGCACCAAATGGTACTTTTTCCGCAAAAACGAGATAAATAACGAACTTGTTGGAGAATCAGTTTCAATACTGGTATCTGGTAAAGGAAGCAAGGTCGGAGGCAACGATTGCCAACTCCATTGACATTCGACGACGGGATTGACGGTCCTACAAGGCAGCAAAACCGAGGCGCCGATTTCGATTTCTTGATTCTTCGGCGTGTCCGTGAATTCAACCGGAACCGGGGTCGCTTTTGTTCCGGGCAGTACATCGTCCATCGGGTGACCTTCCGGAATCTCGGACGTCACCGTTTCGGTCACGGTGCTTGCGTCATTTATTACGATCGTATCGCTGCCCGGTTGCTCGTCAACAGGAAGACCTACGACCAAAAAGTATCATTTCATCGCGTGTAACTCGACAGTGAATCCGGACTTTCCTGCAAATTAATGTAATTAATCCTTGCGATGTTTATAGTGATCCGGTCGGCAAATGCAAGAGTGAATTGGAAAAAGTAGTGACAATGCAGCAGAATTATTTTCATGATGATGCCAATAATTAGGATACAGAAGAAACTACCACAGAGTTTGGATATCTAGGACATTGGGCAGGAAGCTTGGAACGTCACGTACGCAATCACCTTGCGCCGCGCGTTTGTCACCGTACACTTTAGACAAATGAAACAATTACGATAATTCGTTCGAGCGAGAACGAAACTTACTTTTACCCACAAATTCGTTTTATAAGTAAGGAAAACTTGCAAATTTGCATACTTTTGGCAATAACTTCTATGCGCTGCATTTTACGATAACAATAGTGATATACGAAATTCGACTACATGCAATTCCCTACATTTTAAGTTCCCGTCATTTTTTCGTGCAAGCAATAATTTCGGCGTACGAGCGTCGCAAAGTATACCCTGTTGCGTGATAAAGATAAAGTAAAGAACCATCAATTCTCCGGGAAAAGATAAGAAAAGCCCGATTCCGGCGTTTTAAAATCTAACCGAAGTTTTTTAAAATTGATTACCCGCCAAGAATTTTGTCCCAACTTTGGTATCTACGAAAGCGATAATCATCGAGGTAAAAATAGACGCGACAAAAATGTAGTGCACGGAAGTTTATACATTTCTCTCGAGTTATCTCAACTCTCCATACTCGATCTACGCATTTACGAGATGCCGAGTGTCACTTTGGAATTCCCGATTACGAAATTGATGGCCCTGGTAAAAATAAATGTAGTGCACAGATTCCGAAGATTTCAATAAAATTAGCATTTTTAGCGACGGAAATCGTGATTCCCAAACTTTTTGTGACGATCCTTGAAACGGTTCTAAAATGCTCGGTTCATTGCGCGATGAAAAATCGATATTTCATGCGTTGTTTGAGTATTACTCAGCTTGTAATTCGAGTAAAATTACAAGTGCGCGGGACAAAAGATTGTCGCTCGTTATCGCGTTGTACTTTTATTTTCATCATAGAATTACCTAAAAGTACGTCTCATTTTCGAAGCTTTTGTTTAGAAAACGCGGATAAAATCGTAAAAACCCTCGTCACTCGTAAATGATGGAATCGCAATCAATGAATTCTTTAATTGCTCGGATTAATTATTAAAATATACAAATGTATGCAGAGAGTCTTACTAGATTGAAAAACAATGACGCGTGACGTAAAAACGAAAGAATTTTCATTCTCGAATGATCGTCCTTGACATTTCAAAAGACATTATTGGTGAGTTCTATTTTCGCGATCAATGACCTTTCAACTGAAACAAAACGCGGATTTGTATTCCTCGATGTATTTTAGGCGAGAACAATAGTTGATAATTGAATCCGGTTGCGCTCGCGTGGAATGCTGGAATCTTGACGAATACCCACGATTAACAGAATTCGGCGTTTGTTTCTCTTTCGTCTTTTTCTCGGCCGAAAGAACAGGTTTACCGCGGGTGCTTACACTCCGAGCAATGCTCGCATTCGGAGGAGGGCAATTCCAACATCGCGCGTAAATCGTTCGATCTAATTAACGAAACGATGCCGCGAAAATTTGAATATTTCAGGCGAGTCGTGTGAAAATGGCATTTGTCGATAAAAATGAGAGAACTCTCGCGTAGGCGATGATGCATTTATATGAAAACAGGAATCCAATAAGTCAGCGTTTTTCCGTAAACTTAGTCATACCTAATGACGAATCTCGTATTTACGATCACGAAGAATGCAATCAGCGTCAAATATATCATCCAAGTGCGCTTTCTCAACCTTTTGACAGTATTTTTATTTCCATTTCAGGAGGAAAAATCGCATAGATCACAATTCGAATAAACATGGAATTAATCAACGAATTTAATCACGCGGAGAATCAACGTGCTACATTACGTCGATGTGTCCTCCGATATTTAAATTCTCGTTTACGTAAAAGCTTCGATTAATACGTAACCCTCACAAAGGGATGCTGTAACAGAGCTAAATTCATATCTTTTGGAAAAAACATGCAATAAACAATAAAACTCGAGTTATTTTTCATTCCCCATGGTCTTATTCGAGCGTTTGTCTTCGACGAGAACAATGGTTTTCGGATTTCCTAGAGAACTGTTCGAGGATGGAGCAGCGTGCATCCTGTGTTACGTAAATAAATTAGTCGTTTGAGCCCACGCGAGTTGTTAATTACGTAAGTGATTTCGCGTTGACGCGACAGGCCAATCATCATCGAAGTATTCGTAATTTCGCTTTTTTTTTATCGCCAAACCGAGAAAATTTACATGTAAATTAATTCTCCGCGAAGGGACGGAAATGTTGGCCGAATAAACTTGGTTGCGAATGAATAATGGAAATTTCGGAATCCGCCTCTTCCGGGATTCGTCGATGAAATTACAAGTCGCGTACATTCTTACGAATTCGCGTAATCGCGTAATCATTCGTAAGTTCCGTGATGTCTTTCAATGATATGCAAAATTCTTCGGCTAGAAACGAAAGGAAAAAAGTCTTTTTCACGGTTCGAACGCCACTTTTCAGGGTCAAAAATCGCCGAGGTCCTCTGAAAATCATTGCCGGCTTTGACAAAAGGTAATTAATATTCCGGAATAATTAAACGAGTGACTCACCATTGCAAACAGCAATAATTCCTGCAACCGCCGTCCAAAGGAACATTTTGGTGAAAGGCCTCGCGGACGCCATTGTTGTCATAGTCCCTGAGCTTTTTCCTCAAGAATTAACACCTATCGCACGCGCGCATCAACAAATTCTGCATTTTTATTTCGCGAGTCAACTTTCCTCGAACTATTCGAGAAGAAATCGAAAAAGCCGGCTCATTTTATCGAGTCATCGGCCTGTATTGAAATCGATAATGCAACGATTCGAATCGGAAGCGTGCAACGGTCGCGGGGCAAGAATTTCCGGTCTCGTAAAATCGAGCGGCCACGCCGCGTGAGTCAGCCGCTTCGAAAGGTTCTGTCGACGATTCGTTCCAGGGAATCCCCTGGGGATTCGAATTCCTCGCGTTCTCCTTCTTCCAAAGCACGATTTCACGCCGCTATTCTTGGCTCCACAGAAAACCTTTTCATTTCACCACGAAAATACAATTTTTCACGTACTTGGCGCGCAGTTTTGCGGGTTTTTCGAATTCATGCTTGATTTAGAGTTTGGAGACACTTTCGGAGAGGATTCGCGTGCTCGGTGTTACGCGCGAGACTGCAATGACGGACGTCCGCGTACGCTCGTGTCGGTTTCCTTGCGGCGCCTCGTCGTCCGACCCAACTCGCGTGGGGGCTCCTGCGGACCCTTCTACCTCGGCTCCCTCCGTGCCCCCTCCGTCGGGCACCTCTGCCGGACCGAGGAATTTGCGCCTGGAATTTTATCGCTCGGTTTATTGGCCCTTCACCGAAGAGCGCTCATTGATACTTTACTATCGATACGAAACCAAACGTTTTTTTCCATTTTTCCGAGACTTTTTTCAGTGCCAACCCCGCGGCTTTTATTCCGGAAAGAGACATTTTCAGAACGAAGAAAATCGAGTGTTTTTAATCTCTAACAAATTGAAGAAAATCGTTTTTTTTCCGATTCGGAATAACGAAGCCAACTTTCTAAAGGAAACTAGGCACCACCAGTGGATGACCTTGATCTGACCTTGATCTTTAAAGAAACCATTTTCCCGATTTGATTTCTACCATTTCCCATCGAGAGTGAAAACTTCAAGGCAAGTTTCGGAGTCGTAATAAAATAACTTATTGTTATTCCCACGTAAAGTTAATTATGATTTAGTTCGAATCTATCGTTCTCGGAAGAATAAAAGTACGACCTTGAATAAAAAATATTTTCATCTCGTGATAATAATAATTATGCAAACAGCAATAAAAAAATCCATGACGCGTTCTCCTTTTTCACGTTTCTCACGTTCGAAATGTTTGAATTTCAAACGCGTTGAAAATACTACGCGTATTTGTTTCTATAATGAAACTCGAATATTTGGATGGGAAAAAAAAAGTTATTTTCACAGAGATTCTACGTCTTCGGCGATTAAAAAAAGCGTGAGGTAATCGGTTACGTTGCCGCGTACGATTTCAAAGATTTATAATTTTCCAACCGATATTTATCGCAGAATTCATCCCGAGATCAATCAGTCATTATCAGGCGATGACAATTTCGAGATCGAGTCGTGCGCAATTAGCAGGCGCCAGCAAACGCGAAGAAACGTAATTATTGTAAGAGAAAAATAAAAAAAAACGACGAAACATTGGCGATTCGAAAAAGGTACGATTCCGAAAAAAATGAAGGCAATTAATATTGAATTAGATCAAGAACTGAATATGGAAAAAAGTGCGGTCGAGTGAAAAAAGAAGTGAGGCGAGATAGAACTGTAATTTATTATTTCCAGCGCGTAAACGATTGGAAAAGAAGGTTACGAGCTCCCACGACTGCAACAGTCGACGACCTTGCGCGATTGTGGACCGCCTAGGGTGCCCTTGAACTTGTACGTCGAAGAATTTGCGCGGAAAAAATGATCGATTGCAATACAAGAAGACTTCATTTGCGATTCGTGCCTTTGAAAATGAGTCAGAGACCAGAAAATCCCTTTTTCCGAAACTCTGTTCGGCTTTTTTAAACGGAACCAGGGCTGTCCTGACTTTTCCAGGTCTGCCAACTCGAAATGTGATTTTTCACCGATCGAAAATGCAGAGGAAAACCTAACCTAACCTAGCCATATTTTTTAGTGTTTTTATTAATAATCATGCGTTTTTTAAAACATTTTCTAATTTTTATTGCATCCTTCATTATCTATATCGACGATAAAACAGATAATTACAAATTCTCAAATACTTCGAGTTTATCTTCATTTTCGTGCGTTTATGTTTATTTTTTCTGAAAGAAACGTAAAAAATGATTGTTGAAGTGACTTTGCAAATGAACAATAATTGCATCCACATATAGACAGAATTAAACATAGTTTTGATTGTGCTTCATTTAAATAGGTGATTTTCTCGCGAAATTACATAAGTCTCCCGGAAACTAACAGTGATTATTTATGAATTATAAACCGCGCGTTTCAGAAAACTTCTATTCCTTTGTATTCTCAATTTGAAAAAGATTCTTCAATTCATAACCATTTTCATCATTTATTTCGATAAAACTGAAATTCCAGATTCAAATAAACCGCGAGCGCTCAATTCGATTCTCGAACTTCGATATCTCCAACTTCAGCGCATTGAGGACCCAAAACAATGACTTCGGAAGTACTAGTAGAAATCCAAAACTCCCCTCGTGACTTTTTGCAAATTTGTCAAAGAGGGGAAGTTGAGAAACTGAAAACTTTGATAATTCGTTGCAATGGTCGCATGGATTGGTCCATTTATCGGCACGTTGTTTCCGGGGACACCGGTTTACATTTGGCAGCGCAAAACGGGCATATCGACATCGTCAAATTATTGTGCGAAAGTGCGAAAAAGCCCGAGTGCAACGCGAATGTCATGAATTTCGACGGGAAACGACCTCTACACGACGCTGCTCAATTTTCGAATGTCGAAGTTCTCCAAATTCTTATCAAAGAAGGTATTTTTCTCCAAAATGTTCTCTGGTGTTTCCGAAATTTGAAATAATTCTGTCTGTAGATAACCCTGAATTTCTGCATGCATTTTGCGCGCTTTCAAAATTTCCCACGCGCGAAACGGCGATCGACGCGCCATCTGCATAGAAAATGGCGCGAATTTACTTCCGATTCAAAAGTCTTTTCGTTTTTTTAAAATAAATGTTTGGAATTCGAGGCAAAAAAGTGATAACGATCGAAAATGGAATATTCGTACATTATAGGGGCGCTGATAAACACGTTTAAAAGGGCTGATTGGACGCCCCTTATGTTAGCTTGCACCAAAACTGGCCCGAGAGCAAAATCATGCATCCAAGCGCTTCTGCAAGCAGAGGCTGATCCATTTCTGCGCAATAAAGACGGCTGGACCGCGTTTTTAATCGCGTGTCGCACTGGAGATTTCGATATCATTAATTTTTTTATATCTGAATTGGGTCAAGTGTGCATGGAAGATAAAAGCAAGAATGGACGCAACGTTCTGCACATAATTGGTAAATTAAGGAGGGATTTTGAAACTCTTCCTCTGCTTAAGCCGGGATTACGATGGTCGTAACGTGACGCGACGTAAAGGTTTGGACCAATGAGCGCGCGAGACGGGAAGTAACGTAAAAGTTTGACCGTAACGTTACGGTCATCGTAATCCCGGCTTTACCGACTGAAACTTGGACGGAAAAAAAGCTTAATGAACCCTCTTGATCGGATTTTTCAGCATTTCATGGTCATCTGGACCTCATTAATCTTCTCGTGCCGAAGTGCATTCATCTTTTGAACGCTTCCGATTCTACTGGGTCCACTCCTTTACAAGAATCCGTAAAAAATGAAAACTCGGAAGTTACGAAAAAACTGATCGAATTGGGCTCGGACGTGCAAGCGACCAATCACATCGGCCAAACTATTTTACATTCTGCGGCTGTAGTTGGGAATTGGGAAGTTGTAGTCTACGTTTTAAGCAACAAACTTTTGGATGCGGAATGCCGGGATAAACAGGGAATGACTCCTTTAGTCGCAGCCCTGAGAAATAAATCGGAAAAAGTTGTCGAAATCTTGCGAAAATATTGTGCGGAAAAATGTCTCTGAAGGTAATAAAGTCATGTTTGTGATGAAAAGTAGCTGGTTTCTTCCGATTTTCTAATTAATTTGGCAAGTTAAGAATTCAAAACCGTAAAATTGCCATAACCTTAAATTTATTCGATGTTTTTGAAAAATAAATCGAGGTAACTCGGTTGAATATTGATCAATCGTTCTGGAATTTGGAATGTGTATTCGAGCTGCCAAAAAACTCAAAATCGAGAACAAAATATCAAAATTGTTGATATTATTTAATCGCAAATCAAACCCATGTTTTGTAAGTTTCGCAAGAAAAAAGTATCGAGGGAACTTCGAGCTTGATGAAAATTCAAGCTACAAAGTTGTTCCTTATAGTTTAAAGAAGTTTTTTTACAAATTTTCACAACAATTGACTCCAAATTGTAGACAATATGGCAATTAACATTAGATCGCGCGTTGCCGTGATTTACCGTGCGCAGGTCACGCGCACGCGCTCGTCCCCTAAACGCGATTCTTCCGCCATCTATGAGACAAAGTGCCAATTTCGGTGCATTTTGTCGATGTCAATGTTTACAAGTGTTGCAGCTTTGCAGCATGACGAAAAATTTTGGTTAATAGTTTTATTGTTGTGCATGAATAATCATGAATTCAACAATGTATATCTCGAAATTCGGTGAGTCTTTTTTTGTGATTATAATTTTTTACTTGTTGAGCATAGAAACATGAAAATTGGACAATTTGTTGACGAAATGATTGCATTTTATCGTCCTACATCGTATTTACTACGAAATTCCTAGAAGCGATGAGAAATTATGGATGTGAGTCCATTGTCACGGAGGAACGTGTCAATTCGTGCATAAAAAATGTTCAAAACTACTTTGGAATTTGATTTTTTTATTAATCACACGTGATTTTAGTGAATTGGTATAATTTTGCATATCGGGTCGAAGTGCAATGTTATGTAATTGCAGAGATTTATTGCAATAATATGGAGCGAATTAAACATGGCTGAATTGAAGAATGCATATGCAAATATTTCGAAATATTTTTTCAGAAGATTCAAGTTTTGTGGATTTAGGAAAATTTCGGAAAAATACAAAAAATACAAATTGATAAGGAAAACTGAAAAAAGCAGGAAATTACGAAAATGAAAGGAAAATTACCACAAACAATTACTGTTGACAAAATTGTTTGTTTTCCCGTATTTTTTGTGTTTATTTCGTTTTTTGCATTTTCACGTGTGTAATTTTGTATAATCCCGTAGTTTTTGGTTTTTTTTAAAAATAGTTTCGGTATTCTATTTTATGGTGAAAATTTCCTTTATCATAAAAAAATTCTCTTTTAGTATGCAGATTCAAAAATGCTTCTCAAAGAGCATTTTCCGACGCCTCATTCCCCAAAATAACCACTCATTACACGGTAATTCCCCGGGAAAATGACCCCCGCTGGAAAGGTACTTTTCCTCCAGATTATTATTCCACGCCGTAAAAAATACCATAAAAATACCATTATTTTTATGGGGTTTTTTTTTTTTTTTTTTGAAAAATTCCTCAAACAGATACGAACATGGAGAGATTCGTCGACGAGACCGATCTTCTTATCGTTGGGGGTGGTCCAGCCGGCTTATCAGCCGCGATTCAAGCCCGGAAAATCGCGGAAAAACTGGGCAAGGAACTGAGAGTCACCCTCGTGGAAAAAGCTTCGATGATTGGCGGTCACATTTTGAGCGGCGCTTGCATTGATCCCGTAGCTTTGAACGAATTGATACCGAA
The DNA here is from genome assembly GCA_022816865.1 of Zelostemma sp. ZL-2020. Taxonomy (NCBI): domain Eukaryota; kingdom Metazoa; phylum Arthropoda; class Insecta; order Hymenoptera; family Platygastridae; genus Zelostemma; species Zelostemma sp. ZL-2020. The sequence goes on along the minus strand of JABFQM010000605.1, from coordinate 17,461 downwards.
TTGGAAGGAATTGAACGCGCCTTTGAACACTCCAGTAACTGCAGATAAATTCGCGTTTCTAACGGAAAAAGGACGATTTTCCGTACCGATTTTTAAGGGAATGCCGATGTACAATCACGGCAATTACGTTGTCAGGTGAATTGTTTTAACATGCGAAGAAGTACCAGAAGCTACGGAAAAACATGAAGAAATTCGAGTATCTGTAGTTTTTGGTTTTTTTTTTCGTAATGTTTCGTAAACTTTGTTGAATTTTTCGTGGTTTTTAACTTTTTACGTAGTTTTTTTGTAGTTTTTCGTATTACATTTTTGCGAGCTTTGAAATGGAAAACTACAAATACTTTTTTGTTTGTAGATTTCCGTATTTTTTACGTTCTTTTTGAGTAGTTTTTTGTAGTTTTTCATATTTCGACATTTTTGCTAGTTTTGAAAAATGGAAAAATTGAAAATGAATTGCGAAGTTCCTGTAGTTTTTGGTAATTTTTTTGTAATGTTTAGTATTTTCGTTTGTTCGTGGTTTTTAATTTTTTTTAGTTGTTTTTTTGTAGTTTTTCATATTACATTTTTTCCAACTTTAAAATGAAAAACTACAAACATTTTTTTTCGTTTTTATTCGTAGTTTTCTGTATTATTCAGATTATTGAGTTTTTCTGTGAAGTTACTAATTTTTTTGTAGTTTTTCGTATTTTTTCCACAAATTCTTGTTCTTTTTGAGTAGTTTTTTGTAGTTTTTCATATTTCGACGTTTTTGCTAGTTCGGAAAAATGGAAAAATTTTTAATGGATTGTGATAAACTACAAAAAAAGATGAAAAACTTTTCGAATTTCAGAAATTCGAAGTAACTCAAGTTCCTGTAGTTTTTGGTAATTTTTTCGATAATTTTGAGTATTTTTTTTGTTTGTGGTTTCTAATTTTGTAGTTTTTCATATCACGATATTTTTTTCAACTTTAAAATTAAAAACTACAAACAATTTTTTTGTTTTTATTCGTAATTTTTTGTCGTGTTTCGCGATGTGTGTGAAAGTGAGGTTATGTCGGTTTCCGTACCCCAAAATTAACCTGCAATAACGACTGTCTAATCTTCCACGAAAACTACATCGCGAAATGCACGAATCCGCCTTAGAATTCAAATTCCAGTTTTTTGTGCGATTAATTGTAGTTTTTCAGAATTCGTGACTCGAAAAAACGTAAACATAAGAATCCAAAAACTTGATTTTTTCGTTAATTTGTGTAGTTTTTCAATTGCATTAGTAGTTTTTCGGAGTTGTATCATTTTTCCGAAGTTTCTAAAAACTAATTCGTACTTTTTAAGATCTTTTTAAGAAATTCATTGCGATTTTTTGTCGTGTTTCGATGTGTGTAAAAGTGAGGTTATGTCAGTTTCCGTACCAAAAAAAACGGCTGATTAATCTCCCACGAAAACTACCTCGCAAAAATGTACGAATTCCAGTTTTTTGTGATTCATTGTAGTTTTTCAGAACTCGTGACTCGAAAAAACGTAAAAAAAAGAATCCAAAAATTCGACTTTTTCGTTAATTTTTGTAGTTTACCAAAGTTGTATTATTTTTCCGAAATTTCAAGAAACAAATTCGTACTCTTTAAAACTTTTTAAAGAAATTCGTTGCTATTTCTTGACTTGTTTCGGTTGCGATCTGTGTAAAAGTGAGGTTATGTCAGTTTCCGTACCAAAAAAAACGGCTAGCATATCTCCCACGAGAACTACCTCGCGACAATGTACGAATTCCAGTTTCTTGTGCGATTCATTGTAGTTTTTCAGAACTCGTGACTCGGAAAAACGTAAAAAAAAAGAATCCAAAAATTCGACTTTTTCGTTAATTTTTGTAGTTTTTGAACTGTTTTTGTAGTTTACCAAAGTTGTATTCTTTTTCCGAAATTTCTAGAAACAAATTCGTACTCTTTAAAACTTTTTAAAGAAATTCGTTGCTATTTCTTGTCGTGTTTCGGTTTCGATCTGTGTAAAAGTGAGGTTATGTCAGTTCCGAACCCAAAATGAGCACGCTATTAACCTGCGATAACGGCTGGCTAATCTCCCACGAAAACTACATCGCGAAAATGTACGAATCCGCCCTGAATCTCAAATTCCAAAATTCCTTGTTCAACATAAATTCCAAATTTTTGCGTAAAAATCAGATCGAGTCTTCTCTCCCCGACAAAAAGTCGCGAAAACGGAAAAAAGCCGCGTTATCAGAAGCGCAAATCAGCGAGGTGATAAGCACGTCGAAATCCAAATCTTCAGAAAAATTCTAAACCCGAAATTTCAGATTCGGAGCGTGCAAAAATTGTATTCGGAAATGCTGGTAAAAGCGAAAAACGAATCTTTTTTTCGGGACGAAATCGCGAGCGATAATAATCGGGACGCCATGGAATTGGGACGGGACATTTTCAAGGACGCTTTTTACGATGACGTGAAAAATGCTCATGGTTGTAACACTTTGAACAGGCCCATTCTTACGAAAATTGGGACTCAGGAATTTTTGTTCCCGGAAAAATCGCATTTTTTTTGCTTCGATGTTAAGGATTTTGATGAGAAATTTGGGTTCGATAAAATGTTTGATTTTGTGGTTATGGATCCTCCGTGGTGGAATAAATCCGTGAGAAGAAAAAAAAAAAAATTTACCAACGACGGGTAATTAAAAAAAAAATATTTCGAAAAAAAATTTTTTTTTTTTTAATTGTTTCTTGTTGTCGCAGTTACTCCATGATGTACAATGAAGATTTGCTGAAAATCCCCGTGGAAAAAGTTTTGAAAAAATCGGCCATTTTGGCAGTTTGGTGCACGAATTCTTCGCGTTGCTTGAAATTTATTTTGGAAGAAATGTTCCCGTTTTGGGGGGTGATTTTCAAGGCAAAATGGTACTGGGTAAAAGTGAGTTGAAAAAAAAAATTTTTTTTTTTCGAAAAAAAAAAAAAAAAAATTTTTTGTGTGTGTTTTAGGTGACGAAATCGGGGGAAACTGTTTGCGATTTCGATGAATTCCATGGGAAACAGCCGTACGAAATTCTCGTGATCGGAAGCAAATCGGAGGTTTCGGAAATTCCGGACCAAAAACTGATTTTGAGTGTTCCGAGTGCGGTTCATTCTCACAAACCGCCACTTTCAGGTATCTTCAATCAACGACGTAGTTTTAGAACACTTCGGTTCACGGCACTAGTCGGATTGGTTCTCTGTCCTTCTCTAACACCGTTGGTGCGAGAGAGACAGAGACATACCGGAACCCGGTTCAAGAGTAAACTTGTTCGTTCCAGAAATTTTTTCGACTTTTCTTCCGGAAAACCCCGAATGCCTCGACATTTTCGCGAGGTATTTGCTGCCGGGATGGTCCAGTTACGGATTAGAAGTCCTGAAATTCCAACACTCATCATTGTTCACCAAAAAATTCATGTAAACAAAATATTCAAAAATTTTTCAATAAAAACATTGAAAATGTACTGTATTTTCATAAACAATAAAATAAAAATGATTTGTAATCTTGTTATCTCTCGAAAAAAACTTTTGGGGCAGTTTTCAAGTTTCGATTTATGAAAAGTATTGTTGTCTCTCTTTTCTCGTGGAACAGAGAGAGACAGCGATACTTTTTTACTCGAGTATCGTTCTCTCTCTGTTTTACAGTGCGATAGAAAGAGACAGCACCATACCGGAGTCAACAAAGCAAACCTAACCTAAAAACCCCGAATTCCCGTATAAACAGTTCGCGAATAAAACCATAAAAATGCCGTTTATGATAGGAAGTCACCCGATAAGACGAACTCTAAAGTATCTCAATCAAGGAAAGCTTTATTTAAAGAATCCCATTCAAATTTTCTCGATAAATTACAACACTCGCGGAGATCACCACAGAGGGACAAAGTGAGTACATTATTACGAAAATTAAGTCTTTTAATCATGAAAATAATCGTTTGTTTCTCCCAGGGATTTTATTTATTGGTTTTTACCTCAAGTGCAATTCAAAAACCCGAGTGTCCAGTGCATCACCTTCAAAAACATGACCCCCTCCCCTTTCATCACGTGCTTTTATGGTGAGTAATTCCGCCATTTTTCCTCGATCTATTTTTTTTACAAAAATTTTTTTTTTCTTCAGGAAACGGAAAAAAGATGATAATCGACATCGACGGAAAAACAAAGGAGGAAATAATGGGCCATTTGATCAACGTCGTGGGAAAATCGGGGACGGAATTGGAGCAAGAAGCGATACAAATGGAGAAAAAGGACAACCCCGCGAACTTCGGCGTCGGCTGCGCGAACAGTTGCATCTGCACGAAACCCGGGCAACTTCCGTGCCCCGGAATCGTCCCCCTCCCCAATCACAAACGCGGGAAATTCTATTTATCCCCGGAATAAACCATTTTTTTTCAAATATATTTATTACGTAAAAATCCGGGAACAATAATACTACTTGGCATCGTCAAAAATATCATTTCGGAGATGAAAATCCTTTTTTTTTGTCGTACTTAAAACTACGGTTGTGAATGAATCGCCCGAGAATAAATAAATGAGTTTTTTTGGCATGTTTCAATAAACGAGAGAAGGAACTTTGGAGCCTCGATTTCGTCACTATCTTTTTAATTTCGGACGATTGTAGGGTTTTCTGCCCCCGGAACTGTGGCTGCATCGCAGGGAAGTGGACGGTTTTTGAGTATCTAATCTCTGGTATTGCTTGATTATGGGAACGCCATTCAGGGGTTTATTCAGCTGGAATTCCTCCTGGGATTCTTTCATCATTTTCAGTTTCGCCTCGATCGCTTGAATCGCGGTTTCCCGGCTGAAATTCAAAAACAAGGTTTTAGAACGCTTCGGTTCATAGCACTAGTAGGATTGGTTCTCTGTCTCTCTCTAACGCCGTGAGTGCGAGAGAGACAGAGACATACCGGAACCCGGTTCCGCCCACCTGATGCGTTTGTCCTCCTTTTTCGCACCGGCCAAGGCGGGAATATCAATTTTCGGTCGCGCCTTGTCCATGTCAGTCTGCGAAACATGACAAAAATTAAAAATCCCGATTTATCGCATGTTCGTTTTTTTTCGCGATTACCTCGTTGACCATGTGAGCCCATCGAACGACGATGTTTTTCACCCCGATTTTCCGATTGTTCAAAGCATTTTTCGCGCGTTCCGCGTCTTTGACGGTTTTGTACGTGACGAAGGCGTAGCCGCGAGGTTGGCCAGCCTGGGGCCCGGAGCGATGGAAAAGTAGGTCAAACTTTTCGATGGTTCCGTGTTTTTGTACGAGTTTCAGGAGTTGGTACCAGTTGACAAAAAATTATTAGTATTTTCCTTCGAAACGTTTTATTACTTCGTTTCTCAACCCGGCAATTACATCGGAAGGGGAGAAAAAATTTGTGAAATACTTACTCATTAATTCGCAAATCCAAATTTCCTAACCATAATCTTCGATCTTCCAGTTGGGAAGTTTTTATGGGTTCCAATGGTAAAGGGATGTTTGGATTTGCCTGAAAGAATGAGGAAATTCGGGGCGTTGCGTGTGTGAGAAACAAAGGCTTCGCGAGTCGGAGAAATAGATCGAGGACTTACCTCCATTGCACGGAGATGCGCTATTTGCGAGCTTTTTCGACGAGAAGTCGCATTGGGTCGAATTAGGTGGAAGAAACCTTAGGAAAGCAATAAAATTGCTACATTTGCTCTGAGGCTACGGCACGTTCACTACACACGCATGGGTTCGAGGGAGTGGGGGAGTGTTTGCGATCGATATTCCTTAGTGCCTAGCGCCATCTTTGTTGTTGCGAATTTAAGAACGCACATGCAAAAAAAGAGAGACAAATGGGTCGGACTTTCGGTATGTTCTGTCCTTCTCTAATCCCGTTAGTCGAAGAGAGACAGAAGTATACCGGACTCCGGTTCGGCATTCAAACGTAGTTCGCAGAAGCCGTTGTAGAGGCGCTGGCGTCGCCGCGATTGTTAGCGAAGTGCGAGAAGCGGAAAGATAATTTCCGTGTGTTTTTTATCGCGATCTTTAGTATTTTTAAAAAAAGGCTCGGAAAATGGCAACCGACGAAATTCCTGGCGCACGCCGACCTTCCGGCAAAGCATGGTTTCCAAAATGTGAGTTTGTTTCTCCCGTCGATGTAGCGTAAAAATTTCGGGGATTTCATTGTGTTTTTGTGGCAGAGAGGAGGCGATTCAGAAACACGGAATCACGCTCACGAAAAACAGCAGCGAGATGGAAAACCAAGTGTACGTGAAAGCCAGGTCCAAGGTAAAAAAAACCTTCGAAGTGTTTCAAAACACTGGGAGAATTTCGGAACGCACCGGTTCGAGTAGGATCGATTCTCCGTCCTTGTCTAACGCCGTGAGTGCGAGAGAGACGCAAAAACTAATCGAAAAAATTGGTTTCCAGGACGAATATTTGAGCTACGTCGCCAGATTAATTCTCCACATCCGAGACCTGAGTAATTATGGAAATGGAATAATTTTCCGGGCGAAACTCAAAATCCGAATTTGAATTTTAGATAACAAAAAAGGCGCGGGGAGCGCGCCCCTGCAAGGAAACGTGGGGCCCCAGGACCCGATCGGGGCCTTGCAAAACCTGACGAGGCAAGGCAGCGGGCCCAATCAAATGGTCGGGATGCAGGGGCCCAACCCCCAAGGGATGATGTCCCAACCCCCTCCCAACACCGCCGCCAACCGTACAAAATTAATTTTAATTTTAGTTCGTCATATAATTAAATTGTAAAAAAATTTTCAGTTTTGCAAACGTTGAATCAGCGCCCGAACCAGCCAATGATGATGCAGGGGATGCAAAACAAAATGGCGGGGATGGGGATGATGCCGGGCCAAAGCGGGGGAGGGATGGCGCACATGAACCCCATGCAAGGGATGCAAAACAACCAAATGATGTCGCAAATGGGCCAGCAAATGCCCCAAATCGCGCAGATGCAGGTGCTCCCTCGTTTATTTTAAGCGTCGAAATAAACGAGACCCCGCTAATTTTTTCGCTGGTTTTTAGGGCCAAATGCAGGGGATGCAGCAGCAGCAGCAGAACATCCCTCAAATGGGGGCGGGGCCCGTGCCCCACATGCAGCGAAAAGTGCGAAATTCGATGGTGTTTTTTTCCGTTATCATTTGTTGGAAAATTTAAATTTTTCATGTTTTTTTAGCCCCCTGAAATGGTGAACTCTCCGTTCCCGGGACAACGCAACGTCACGCCGAACCAGTTCCTCCGGCAGAGTCCATCTCCGTCGGCTTCGAGTCCCGGGGGGCTGACCGCACCCCCAAGGCACGTCCCTGAGCGTCGAAATTTAGTTTAAATGTTAATTTTAAGTGTCAATTCGTTTATTTAAATTTTTAAAATCACCGAGTGTTTTGGAACACTTCGGTTCTCGGCGCTAGTAGGATTGGTTCTCTGTCCTTCTCTAACACCGTTGGTGCGAGAGAGACAGAGACATACCGGGGGGCCGACTGCGCCCTTAAGGCACGGCCCTGAGCGTCGAAATTTAGCCGTAGTTTATATGTTAATTTAAAGCGTCGATTCGTTTATTTAAATTGTTAAAATAACCGAGAGTTTCGGTGTTTTAGTAACCAAATGGTGCCGTCGCCGGCGCTGGTGCCCTCCCCCGGTTCGCATAACGTGATGCTGGGAGGGCCCCAAAGATCCGTGGGTACGTGAAAAATTAAAAATTTAAAATATTTTGGATTTTGAAAAAAAAATATTTTTTTTAGGGATGACGCCGTCGCCGAGTAGTTCGCTGAACACGCCGGCGGGGATGGGAGGGAGCCACAGTCCCATGCAAGACGACCAAGCTTATAAAGACAAAGTCCTGAAATTGAGCAAATACATCGAACCCCTGAAAAAAGCGATAAGGGAAAAAACAGGTGAAAACGAAGGGAGTAAGTTTCCTGTGAAATTGTAAAAAAACGGGGCACAAAAATTTATAATTTTCACGATTTTTTAGATTTGGATAAATCTCGGAAGATGAAGATGCTGCTGGAAATTTTGTTGAACCCTACGAAGAGAGCGTGGCCGATGGAGATGTTGATGAAGTGCGAAAAGTCGCTGGAAATGTATTTTAAACGCGGGGATAGTAGCGTGGGCCCGCCGATAACGACCCTGAAGGAAAATTATTTTTTTAGTCCCCTTTTAGAAGCGGTTAGCACGCACTTGCAGAGTCCCGTGGCCAATCACACGCTGCAGAGAACTTTTGGGCCTTGTTTGGAAGCGCTTTTTGGGCCTGAAATAAGGTTGATGTGAAAATTGAAAAAAATTGTTTTTTGGGTGGATGGAGAGGGAGATTTTCTTTATTTTTTCGGGGTTTTGGTTGCAGGAATTTGCCTCCTCCGTTGAAGAAACTTAAGGCTGAGGAATCTTCGAATGATATTCCGGATGTTTTGCAAGGGGAGATCGCGAGGCTTGATCAGAGATTCAAAGTATGGAAAAAAAATTTTGGAAAACTATGGGAGTTTGGGAGATATTAAGGATGTCGAAAACTACCCGAAACACTCGAAAAAACTACACTGTTTTGAAAAATTTCGAAAATTTTTTAAAAACTACCTCGAAAACTACAAAAGTTTGGGATAAGTTTTGAAAATATTAAAAACTACCCGAAACGCTCAGAAAAACTACACCAACCTTCGAAAAAATTTCAAATTTTTTTCAAAAACTACAAAAATTTGGAAAAAGTGTAAAAGATATCAAAGATGTTAAAAACTACAAAGTTTTGAAAAAAGTTCAAACGATATCAAAAACTGTCAAAAACACTTATAAAAACTACAAGCTTTTGAATAAATGTCAAAAAATTTTCAAAAACTACCCCAAACATTACAAAAGTTTGGAAAAAATGTAAAAGATATTGACGATGTCAAAAACTACCTAAAACACTTATAAAAACTACACTAACATTTGAAAAATGTCAAAAATGGTCAAAAACTACCCCGTAAACTACAAACATTTAGAAAAAGTTTGAACCAAAAAACTATCCAAAATACTCATACAAACTACACCAAGCATTAGAAAAAATGTCATTAATTTTCCAAAAACTACACCAACATTTCAAAAAATGTCAAAAAATTTTCTAAAACTTCTCCAAAAACTACAAAAGTTTGGAAAAAGTTCAAATGATATCAAAAACTACCTAAAACACTCATACAAACTACAAGCTTTTGAATAAATGTCAAAAAATTCAAAAACTACCCCAAAAATTACAAAAGTTTGGAAAAAATGTAAAAGATATTGAAGATGTCAGAAACTACCCAAAACACTTATAAAAACTACAGTAACATTTGAAAAAATGTCAAAAACTACCTCAAAAACTACACAAATTTGGAGAAGTCTGAAACATCAGAAACTACCCAAAATACTCATATAAACTACACCAAGCATTTGAAAGAATGTCATAAATTTTTCAAAAACTACCCAAACTTTCATAAAAACTACACCAACATTTTTAAAAATCTCAATTTTTTTCAGAAACTACCCCAGAAACTACAAAGTTTCCAAAAACTTTGAAAGTTATTAAAAACTACCCAAAACACTCATAAAAACTACACCGTTTGAAAAAATTTCGAAATTTGTTTCAAAAACTACCCCAAAAACTACAAAAGTTTAAAAAAAAATGTAAAACATCAAAGATGTAGAAAACTACTCGAAACACTCATAAAAACTACACCAACGTTCGAATTTTTTTTCAAATTTCATCGAAAACTACTCCAAAAACTACAAAAATTTGTAAACAGTTTGAAACATCAAAAACTACCCAAAACACTCGTACAAACTACACCAAACATTTGAAAAAATGTCATAAATTTTTTTCAAAAACTACCCCAAGAGCTACAAAAGTTTGGACAGAGTTTAAAAAAAGTTTGAAAGCCACCCAACTCTTATAAAAACTACACCAACATTAGAAAAAATTTCGAAATTTTTTTCAAAAACTACCCCAAAAACTACAAAAATGTAGTAAAAATCTAAAAGATCAAAGATGTCAAAAACTACTAAAACACGCATAAAAACTACACCAATATTTTTGAAAATTGAAAAAAATTTTTTCAAAAACTACAAAAATTCAGGAAAAATGTAAAAGATGTCAAAAACTACTCAAACGCGCATAAAAACTACACCAACATTTTTAAAAAATGGAAATTTTTTTTCGAAAACTACCCCAAAAACTACAAAAATTTAGTAAAAAATGTAAAAGATCAAAGATGTCAAAAACTACTAAAACACGCATAAAAACCACACCAACATTTTTAAAAAATGGAAAAAAGTTTTTCAAAAACTACCCCAAAAACTACAAAAATTTGGAAAAAATGTGAAAAATGTCAAAAACCACTTAAACACGCATAAAAACTACACCAACAATTTTTTAAAAAAGAAAAAAAATTTTTAAAAACTACCCCAAAAACTACCAAAAAAATTTGTTTTTTAGGTGAGCCTCGACCCGGCGCAACAAAGCGGCTCGCAGTGCATCCAACTCATCTGCTGGCTCGACGACCGTCACCTCCCCTGCGTCCCCCCCGTCTCCGTGACCGTCCCGGCGGACTACCCCCAAACACCCCCACTCTGCGTCATGGCTTCCCACGAATACGCGACCCCTTTTTTAAGCGCGGTCCAAAAAGCCCTCAACGCGCGAATCACGAAACTTCCCAAGCGATTTTCCGTCTCGCAATTACTGGACACGTGGGAAATGAGCGTGCGGCAAGCGAGCGCCCCCGTTTCCACCCCCGTCACCGCGAATTCCGTTTTAATGGGGTTGTGAAATTCGAAATTTTTTTTGGTTTTTTTTTTTTTTCGGAAAAATGGCGGATTTTGGAATCCAGTTTTTGAGGGTTGTGATAAGCATGCTTTTTTTTGATAATTAGATTAGCCGAGAAAGTATTTATGCGTTTATTGTGAATCGGAATTTTGTAAGTATTCGATGTATGAATAAAAAAGAAACTTTGATTTTTGAGGCTCTTTTTGACCGACCGAGCTTCGGGGAATCCTTCCCTTATTTTTCGATTTTTTTTTTGGAATAAATCGAAAAAAGGGTTTTGAATTTGGCGGGGAAAGTTATGCTGAGACTAGCGCCTCTACAGCGATTTCTGCGGACTAAATTCTCTGATTCCACCTCAGCGCCTCTACAGGAACTTTCGCGAACTAAATTCAAACACATCCAAAGCAAACCTGTTTTACCCAATAATTAATGTCACATTTCCGCGTTAAAAACGAATTAATTTCTAATTATAATTATCATCCTCGTAATTTCCTTAATTACTCTATATAATTTTCGTACTTCAACAGATAAAAGTCCCCGATTCACACGCATGAAAACGGCATGACACACACACACACACACACAACCTCGGTTTTGAACTTGCCGAGTCCGTGAATCGGCTCCTTGTTATTCTCGAAAATCCACGCGAAATTTCATTATCAATCGCACGTGTCACCTGTCAAATTACCCGAGTTACGACAGTTCACCAAAATTCCTTTGTTTTTCATCGAAACAAGGACTCCCGGCTCTGACAGGTAAAAACGCAAACGTAAACAATACGTTTAACCTTCCAACTCTCATGTGCGCGTGTGTTTTCATTCAATACTACATTTTCCTTATCAAATGTCTCTTTTCCTTATCAGAAACTCTTTTTCGTAGTAATTGCATTTGTGGTTATGACTCCTCCCGACCGTAATCCTCCGTTTCTCCACAGCCACCTCGGGAGGTTTCGAAAAATTTCCCTTTCCTAAAAAAAAGGTCAACAAAAAAAATTTTTCTAAAAAAAAGGTCGTCAAAAATTTTTTTCGGGATTCGGAGGTACAGCGAACGAGCAAGTAAGGAAATGTATTTATTTCGAATTCCGAGCACTGGAAGTTGATTATTTCTCATTTTACAGGAGAAATGGAAGGGTCGATTTGCCCCGTTTACAAAAACCGGAGCCACAAGGAATTGTCCTGCGAGCACTGCCGTCGTATTTTCACGAGAAAACGGGACCTCCTGGAGCACCTCGAAAGCCGGGAAAAGTGGTCGCTGAAGCACAAATGCCAGCGATGTTGCAGGACCTTTCAATACAAATGTAATTTAGACGCGCATTTTAGGGAGCATTCGAGTAAAAGAGGACGGAGACGAAACTTCTGCAGACGGCCGCAGTCCCACTTGAATCGTCACGTGGAGCCTTACGACCTCGACCTCAAAAAGAAACACGGCCTCAGGGAGCTCAGGGTCACCTTACGAACCTGCGAGATCAAAGATTTTTACAAGTCCGCGCAGCCCACGAATAATAACCTGGAGCCGAAGCTGGAAATCGACCTGCTCCAGGAAATGGAGCCTCTGCCTATTTCCCCCGTGGAATACGACATTTGTCTGCCCGACATTTTGGATTTCGTGGACTGCGAAAAACCGGCCCTGGAAGTGGCGGCGGCGACGACCCCGAAAAATGTACCGAATTGCGTGTATTTTTGAACCGTTTTTGTACGAGTTGATTGGTTCTTTTGGGGTTTTAGATTAACATTCGGGAACAATCGGAGAAATTGTTCGCCCTGGTGAAGCTGCACCGACCGCCCTGGAGCGTCCCGGAAGTCGATTTTCTGAAGTTCGACCCTCCGCGGCAAATCCCGCGTGACAAGCTCTACAAAAACGTCTGGGTTTTTTCCTGTACGATTTTTGGGAATTTTTGGAAATTTAAATTTTTTTCGAAATGTTTCGAAATTTTGGATTTTCATGTCGCAGGTCAGCGGATCGAGAATTCGATAATGAGGAGCCTCGGAGACGCGGAAAGCGCGAGTTGGAGGATCCTCCCGGAGGACACGGGCCCGGACCTCGTCCCCGATTTCATGAGCCCCATAATCCGAACTTTCGAAAAGATTTTCGACGAAATATCGAGACTTTTGACGAAGGAAAACGTGGATTTGAACGACGACTCGGTGAAAATCGTGATGCAGACGAATTTCGACGGCGACGTCGCGGTTTTTATCGTGGTTTACGGGAAAAATTTGAAGACCGTGAAACAGGAGTTGCGGCGGTATTTGCAGGCGGGGAATCACTCCTGGAACGTGAAATCCGTGTACTACAAAAATGGCGGGAAAGAGTGTGAAATTTTTTGGTTTTTTTTGAGAAATTTGTGAATTTTTGGATTTTTATGGATTTTTTTTGGTTTTAGGGTGAGGCTGCTTTTTGGGGAGGAGGAAATTTTTGAGAGGATTGGGAGTTTGAGGGTGAGCATTTCTCCGAGGAATATTTGCTCGTTGAATGCGAGCGGGGTGGAAATGTTGGCGGGGACGGTGGAGGAGTTTTTGGGGTTGGATTTGGAGACGACGCTGTTGGAGGTTGGATGCGAGACTGGGCTTATAGGCCTGTTATTGGCATCCGTAAGATGGTTTTTTTATCGGAAACATTTTGGATTTTTTTCGGAATTTTGGTTTTTTTATTGTAAATTTAATTACTTTTGCTTTATTCTGCGAAATTCAAAATTTTGTAGAAAAGTTCATTTTCCAGAAAAATGTTGGAAAATGTTTTTGGATTTTTTAGTTTTTTTTTGGATTTTTTGGAAAATTTTGGTTTTTTTATTGTGAGTTTAAGTACTTTTGTTTCTTTTGTAAATTTTACAATTCTTTTTTGTGAGTTTTTAAAAATTTAATTTTTTTTTGTAAAAGTTTGTTTTTTTGGATTATTTTTGAGAATTTTTGTTTTTTTTATTGTCAATTATATTACTTTTGCTTTATTCTGCAAAATTCGAAATTCGAAATCCAAAATATTGTGAAAAATTTCATTTTCTAGAAATTTTCGAAATATTTTTTGAATTTTTTGGATTTTTTGGAAAATTTCGGTTTTTTTATTGTGAGTTTAAGTACTTTTGTTTCTTTTGTAAATTTTACAATTCTTTTTTGTAAGTTTTTGGAAATTTTATTTTTTTTGGTAAAAGTTTGTTTTTCTGGATTAATTTTGAGAATTTTTTTTTTTTTTATTGTCAATTATATTACTTTTGCTTTATTCTGCAAAATTCAAAATTCAAAATACAAAATTTTGTGAAAAATTTCATTTTCTAGAAACTTTCGAAATTCTTTTTGAATTTTTCGGTTTTTTTGGACTTTTTTGAGAATTTTTGATTTATTGTTATAAGTTTAAGTACTTTTGCTTCTTAAGTAAATTTTACAATTCTTTTATGTAAGTTTTTGAAAATTTTATTTTTTTTAGTAAAATTTTGCTTTTTTGGATTGTTTTTGAGAATTTTTGTTTTTTTTATTTTTAATTATATTACTTTTGCTCCATTCTGCAAAATTCAGAATTTAAAATCCAAAATTTCGTGACAAATTTCATTTTTTAGAAATTTTGAAAATTTCTTTTGGATTTGTGAGAATTCTTGTTTTTTAAATTACAATTAAATTACTTTTGGTCTATTCTGCAAAATTAAAAATTAAAAATTTTGTAGAAAAGTTCATTTTCCAAAAAATTTTTGGAAATTTTTTTTGGATTTTTTAATTTTTTTTGGATTGTTCAGAAAATTTTAATTTTTTTATTGTAATCTCGGAAATTTTTGCTTCTTTTCAAAATTTTACAATCCTTTTTTGAAGTTTTTAAAAATTTCGTTTTTTTTTCGTAAAAGTTCATTTTTTGGATTTTTCTGAGAATTTTCGTTTTTTTATTGTCAATCAAATTTCTTTCTCTTTATTCTGCAAAATTCAAAATTTTGTAGAAAAACATTCCAAAAAAGTTGAAAAAAATTTTTTTTTTTTTCCGGTTTTTTTTTTGTTTTTTAAAAAATTATGTTTTCTAGTGTAATTTTAAGTACTTTTGCTTCTTTTGTAAATTTTAAAATTCTTTTTTATAATTTTTGAAAAATTTTGATTTGTTTTGCGTCTGTTTTTTTGGATTTTTCTGAAAATTTTCCTTTTCTAATTATAAATTCAAGTACTTCTGCTCCTTCTGTAAATTTTACAATTCTTTAAATACAATTTCCAAAAAATTAAATTTCTTTCATTAAAATTAATTTTTCCGGATTATTTTCAACAACTTTTGTTTTTTTCATTGCAAATAAAATTACTTCTCCTCAATTCTACAAAATTCAAAATTCAAAAAAAAATTCCACCTCAATTTTCTACTTTTTCAAAAAAAACCCCACAAAAACTAAATCATTTCTCCCAATTCCAGAAATGCAAAGAAACCATCGGCCTCGGCTACTCCTCCGAAATCGAAGCAGCCAAACAAACCCGAAAAAACAACAACATCCAAAACGCCTTCTTCGAAGAAGACACCATCCGAAACGTCGAAACACTCTTCGAAGAAAAGCTCATCCACTGCCCCAAATTAACCGCCATAATCAACCACAGCTCCGACTGCGCCCTCTGTAAAAACCCCAACTTTAAAAAAAAAAAAAAATTTTTTGTTTTTTCCAAAATTTCATATTTTTCTTTTTTTCCAGCAAAAATCACCATGAACTACCTGCGCGAGCTGAAATCCCTATCACGTCTAGTAATTATCACGATGCTCTCGGAAAACAGTTTTCCCGCGTTTTTGACCCTGATGAAGCCCGTGGACGACGCCTCATTTTTACCCGTCCGATCTTGCGTCGTGGACACTAATCCTGGTCACCAAAACGTGCACTGCGTCATTCTCATGGAGCGTCTATGAAGAGCTTGAGACGCCATGAAAATGGATTAATTCAGTATTTAAAAAAAAATTGTTAATAAAGTCTATTTTGATATTCCGAAAGTTTCGCGTTTGAATCTCCGGTCCTTGCGCATGCGCGTGTGTATTTATGCCGCGCGTGGGTGAATTTCATGGCCGTGCGCGTGTGTGAAGTTTCGTGAAATTTGAGGTTAGTTTTTCCGAAGTTTTTCAAAGTTCTGGTTTAATTTTCAGATTTTTGAAGTTTGTTGTGGTTTTTTATTATTTCGAAATTTGTGTATTCGTGTTCTGTGACATTTTAACAATTTTCCTCAAATTTTTTCCCCCGTTTTCGAAGTATTTTCGTAAGTTTTTCAGAGTTCTTTTTCCATTTTGGCTGTAAAAAGTAAGTTTATTTATCGTAAAATTATAATTAAAAGATACCCCGATAAAATTGATAACAAATTTCTTTTATTTCCTCTGTCATACAATTAAAAAGACGCGAAAAAGATAATTTTTCTTTATCATTTCCATAATAATGCCCTTCGCAGTACCGATAACAAAAATATACGATTTTTCTTTATCATTTCCATAATAATGCCTTTCGTAGTAATGATAACACAAAAAAATTATACATGATCAAAGAACGCAGTCGGTAAGGACGATAAAAAACGGTATATAAAGACCCGCAAACAAAAGAACGCCACAGAATAAAAACTTTCATTCACGATGAATTCCTACGTTGTTATCTGCACATTTTTATTGGCTTTTTTGGCTGTAGTGATTGCGTAAGTAATCTCACATTTATTTAAACGAAAATTTCTACGCAAGCCGAAGTCTACAGTAACGCCATCTGGTGGTATTTTTTTCAGCAATAACACGGACACGAACGAAAAAAAGAATAAGACTGTGTAAGTTCAAATAAAATTTCCCGATTCCTCAATTTCAGAACTATATTGATGTTTTAGGAAATATCTGGAGGGAGATTATCCTTCATGGACACGATAAACATTGAAAAATGTAAACGTGTTTTGATTTGCGGAATAAAAACCTAATTACTCCCAACGAGTTGTTTCGTCTCTTTCTACCTCACAATAAAAACAAGGACAACGATATTTTCGTGTTCCTAAAAAATCTCCGTCCTCAAATGTCACCGCGACTCGAACCTCGCTACATTCGAGGGCGCATGCGCGCGGAATGAAGCCACGCACACATGAAAACCCCGTGTCGGTGTGTGTTATCCATGTTCGTACACAGTCGCGCAGCTTTCGCGTCAAAGAAATACAACTTTCTCGAAAACTGTCACCGATTTTCCGTTTCCGAGCCGTTTCGTCCGGGAATCCCGAGCTTCCACGCTTCCCGGACGTCCTGGAGTTCAAGTTTCCCCAACTTTCGCGTAACATGCGGACTATTCAGCGGTGAAAATGCTGGTAAGCCCGCGACCGAAATCGCCAATTTTTTTCTCCTTTTTCGTTATTCCCCGAACTTCCCTGTTTCTCGCGTTTTCAAGAACAACGGAATTGAAATTTCCCCGAATATCAGGGATTTTCAAAAATGAAAATCGCTAAATTCAAAAAAATTTTTCTACGATCGCGGGAAAATGCGCAATACTTCGATAAAATTATTGACATTTTTTGTAATCGACTTCTGTTTACTGTTTTTCAGGGATTTTCTCATTACTTCGAATAAAACTCCAAAAAACACCGAAAAACCGACTTTTTTTCAAAAAAAAAAAAAAAAAATCCAAAAATTTACAAACAATTAATATTTGGTTTATTTGTGGGTGCCGCTAACCCCTCCATCTCAGTTGGTGCGCAGCCCAACCCAGCTACCAAAAGAGACTTCACACCCGCCCCAACCAACAACTCCGTCCTTCACGCCCAGCCCACACACCCCTACCCCCACACCCACGCCCCCCCCCC